>CAJNJA010071365.1:0-21727 GCA_905231915.1 Symbiodinium necroappetens | reverse complement strand
TCGTCGTTGTCGTCGTCATCATAATGACCACTAGCAGCAACAGAACCATCTTCATCACCATGAGCATCATCATGCCCCTTTCTCCACAATCTTTGCAAGTACTAGTGCCATCGTCAACACACATTACAAGCATTTTCGTGGTCATCGCCATTATCTTGATCATCATCTCCTTATCTTCGTCCGCATCCTTAACCACCATTTTTCTTCAGCTCTCTCGCCGTCGTCAGAATCATTATCACCGCCCTGCCGTTATCAACAGCCAGGAAGCACTCGAATGGACATCGATGTTGGGAGCATCGCCATCAGAATCCTTATGATTGTCTCTGTCACGTTTACTTGATTCGCCGTCTTTCTAGTCATCCTCCGTAGTCCTTAAAGACGACAGCAGTAGCATTCTTGTTCCCAAGTCAACCGTTTAGAAGGGCCGTGCTGTTTCAGGGTGGTGCAATCACTTCGATGAGTTTTGCAGACGCCTTGCTGCTGTTGCCCACGGCTTCACTAGAGGTGCATACGATCATAGTTATATCATTTTGGTGATTAGTACGATTAGTAAACATATAGTTATGTCAGTTTGGTGATTTGTAACGCTAGACCCGAAGCCTTAAGCCCTGTAAGCCCGAAACCCTAAACTGTTGATAGGATTTTGCCCCTGAAATGGTTACCCCTCCGACAGCGCAAGGTATGAAGCCTCCTCTGAAAGTCGGACCTGCAACACGGTGTGAGGGTTTCGGGTTCAGGGCTCCGAACACAGACTTCTCCATCCACCTAGACCTACAACCCGAAACCCTAAACCCGAAGCCCTAAACCCCTAAAGCCCTAAAACACCAAAACCCTAAAACCCCTAAAGCCCTAAAGCCCTAAACCCCCAAACCCTAAACAAAGGCTCATTCACGGAGCTCTTGTCCAGAACCCTCCGTTTGGTGTGCCATGGAGCTTGAAGCTCATGCCGAGCTTTCCGGAGGCGAGATTTAAAGATTGAGGGCTTAGGGCCCGGGGTTTAGGAATTCCCGCGGTTTTGTTTGCTGTTACATGGCATGCAGATCAGTTGGTCGCATCCTCGCTCTGGTGGGGTCAGGTTGTCGTTTTGATGCAAATATCCCGGTGGCAGCAACACGCCATGCCTGCAGACAATGTTGGCGGATTTTAGCATGACTAGTTGCAGGTTGGAGGTCAAGCCGAGGAATTAACGAACTTTTGATCAAAGTCTTTGCTTTGCAGGTGGTTCGGACGAGGATGATGACATCGCCCGCTTTGAGCGGCAGTGTGCGATGCGCGCTCAAGCAGAAGGCTACCTGCCGGACGAGGCACACTGGTCGAAGTCGATGCGCAATGATCTGCTCCGTACTCAACTTAAGGGCTCAAGGGAGTAAGTAGGGTCAGTCCCAATGGGGTTATAAGTTCCCTCAGTCGGGTCATCCTCATTACAACCTTGCTTATAAGAACCATACCAAGTCCCAGCAGCCTGTTAAGTATGCGTAATAGAGTCTCAAGTTCTTCTTAGCAACAGCATCTCCAGCTGCCGCCAGGCCGAAGCCAACTCGGACGACGAGGATACCCGGGTAAGGTGCACCCATGCGCACCCTGGGAAGTCTGCTTGGTGATGGCCGTTGTACAAAAATGAGGAGGTGGAGTGCGATGACCATGTTGGTGCTGACCATGATGGCAGTGGTATTGATTTGTGTTAGTGTCGTTGTTGTAATTCGATGGTGTTGGTAGTCCGTGTGCAGTGCGCATGATGCAGATAGCGATTACGAGGGCGATGGTGGTAGCGTCGTGGTGACAATACTCCTGAATGCCGCACAGCCATTCTGCGTTTATCACCAGCATCCGAGTACCCCTAACACCACCACAGCAACAACATCGCCAACAGCAACAACTAAAACAAGGACAACCACGACGACGACGACGACAACAACGACAACGAAAACGAAAACGACAACGACAACGACAACGACGACAACAACAACAACAACGGTAACGGCAACAGCAACAGCAACAGCAAAAGCAACAACAGCAACCACAGCAACAACAGCAGTAGCAACAACAAACACAACCAACCGCACCCGTTTTACATGCCAATAATGCTAGCAGCTAGCACCTTGCTGCAACTCAATGTAGACAGATACGAAGAGCTTTTGTTATACCACAAACAGATATGGTCGCACGTAGCAACACATGGTATACAGGCGAATTTCAGCAAAGTATACTCGTCTTGGTAGGATATGGCAACGTGCTTTAGGCTCAAGCATAGCTTCGCCAGCATAGTATGTATGAGTGCACAAGATTGTGTATTCGCGCATAGCAAGAACTGGCAGGAAATTTCATCCAGTATACTGCATTACAAGATAGAGCACTAGGCATGTACACTCAGGTACCACATCGTGTAAACATTTTCATAGTGTATGCAGTACGTGCACGCGACTTGTTTGATTCATCCATTTGTTCACGTCTTTGTCTGATCGGAGGTTGGTGTAACCATGCATTACACTACTTGATGGTACATGTCAGCTTCCAGAGTGCCAGCGCGGGTAATGAAGCTATACATGTCGGTTCATGATCTTGGAACCAGTTCCGAACAAACACTGTTCGCTTTGGGTTTTTTTTGAGCCCTCGAGTTCCATTCCGCCAGGCAGAAGCAGCTGGTCAATGGCAGCGGCCCGCCTCCGGCAAATGGCGGTGAGTGGCAGGTGCCATGATCGAATGCGGCCCATATTTTGGACGGAGAGGAAGGAAAGCTAAAGGACGACAGCGGCTCACCCTAAACCCTAAACCCTGAAATCCCAAAACGGCTGAAGATGCAGACGGGTGCCTTGAGATGACGGAACGATGGCCCCAGGAGAAGTGCGAGCTGCTCCAGGACAAGTGGCTCGGCCGCGTCGGATTACAAAACCGGCAGGAAGGATAAGGTTTCATGCAAGCTAGCAATCGTAGACGTCGTAGACCCTTGTCCCCATAATCACACCCGTACTGTAATTTCAGTATTACCCTATATATCTCCCCTATTCCGTTTCGGAGTGCAGCACCTGACTGGATCCCGAACTTTCTTAGCTCTGACTCTACCCATAGGCTCCATACTGCTGATGATATAAAGCCTGCATCACCTTAAGGAACCTAAACTATGGGAGTCATGGTATACGCCTTATTATGGGCAATGCAGGATTTATACCATCAACCAAAGTAGTTCCATTTCGGGGTTACCTTATGGGATCCCAAATATGGGCCACAAAACGGAACTACTATGTAGCCTTTCGGTAGTTAAGCTTCAGAAGCCTGAATGGTCTTAGCGATTGCGCCGTTTGACCCTGTGCGTCTTCTGTGCTGCGCTCGTGGAGACCCCTACCAGGTCGTCATTTTAGGGTGGTTGTCTAAATTAGGGTCTCTTAACTAGGTTCCCAAACTATAGGCTGCCGTAGAAAGACTAGAATTACATGGGGTTTTTCCATGGGGACCATGAGTTATCCAGTGGAGGTAGCTTTCCGCCCGAGGCTCTCTCGCCGGGAGGCGGAGCTCGCGCAGGCAGAATTGCTTTTACTACCAAGAGAACCCAAGACACCTTAGTTAAGGAAGGTACCTTAAATTACCAGGGCCTTAATCTTATGATTTAAGGTATATTCCTTAATTAGGGGGTATTGGGTTCTCTGGGTACTAAACCCTAAACCCTTAACCCTTAACCCTAAACTAAACGCCGCCGCCAAACCCTAAACCCTAAACCCGGGTACTAAAGAGGTAGAGGCTCTTACGGTTATGCGTCTTTGAGGCCGAGGCAAGGCGAGCGAGCATGCTATTCCTGGAGGGTCATCCCCCCACCCCATTTTTAAGGTACCTGGTTTTATGGTTAGGATCTGTTATATAGAAAGGTAGGTACCCCCAAAAGGGTACGGGTAGGGTATGAGCCTACAGGTTTGTTGAGATGGCGACGATTCTGATGAAAACTCATGCCAGACAGCCCATACCAGTCTTCAACTAGAGGCACGTGGTACTGGGAGGGGCCACGTTGGGAAACGCTAATACAGGGGCCTAAATATTTACCAACACTATTTTTCTGGGGGGGTCCTTATTATGATTAAGATTTGTAGTCTAATAGACACCAAAACCCCATTCTAATGAGACTTTACATTATTGGCCCGGGTCTGGTGTGTGCACAGGTGAAGAACGACCTCGAGATGCTCCGAGGAATCTTGGCTTACCAGTCTCCTGGGTTCAGAAACCCTACCCATAGGCAACTATCCATGGGCTCCTAAGCAGTTCCTTGTTTAGGGTTTAGGGTTTAGAGTTGAGGGTTTAGGGTTTAGGTTTTCTAGTTAGCACCCTCTAGGCCCCTAAGTAGTTCCTTTTTTGTGGTTCATATTTAGAATCCTATAAGGTAATCCCAAGAAGGAACTACTTAGGGGCCTCTGGGTAAACCCTAAACCCCTAATGGCCCTAATTTCTAAACCCATAACCCCTAAACCCTAAACTCCCCTAAGCCCCTAAACCCTAAACCCGAAAGCCCTAAACCCCTAAACCTCTAAACCCCTAAACCCTAAACCCCTAAACCCTAAACCCCTAAACCCCCAAACCTGAAATCGCATCCTCCTGGCACTTGAGATGACATGGCTCTCGGGGCTCAGCGTGGGGGATGGAGCGCTTCCTTCGACCATCCGAACTCTCTCCCTCAAACTTAGACACCCGACTGGACGTAGGGTTTAGGGTTTAGGGATAACTATCATCTAAACCATATAAACCCTAAACCCTATAAAGCCCCTAAACCCAAAACCCTAAACCCCCAACCCTAATAAACCCCTAAACACTAAACCCTATCATGAACACAAAGCCCCTGCAGCAGCCAGGCAGTCACACTCACAGGGTATGTAGAAGCAGACAACGGGCTCCGAAACTGTAAGGCTTCCCCAGAGAACCCAATACACCATAATTAAGGAATATACCTTCAATTATAGGGGCCCTTAATATTATGATTTACGGTATATTCAAGGAATATACCTTATATTATAGGGGCCTTACTATAATGATTTAAGGAATATTCCTTTATTAAGGGGTATTGGGTTCTCTGGGTCGTGGATCCTTGAAAAAACAGCCCCGTGGAAAACCTGCCATCTGCAAGGTCACCGCTGTAGCCATGCATCGATGCCTAGAGACAGGCGTACATTAACTACTGTTGATGGTATAAATCCTGCATTACCTTAAGGACCCTAGACTGTGGGAGTTATGGCATATTCCTTATTATGGGTAATGCAGGAAATTTATCATCAACCGTAGCACGACACTAGTTGGGATAACCACGCTTTGAGAAAGCAACATGTTTAGGCACGAGGGAATTCATGCAACCTAGCCCTAAACCCTCAACCTGAACCCTAAAAGCCATGCAAAACCCGACATGGCCCGTTTTCACAAAAGAGGCATTGCAATCCACCTAGACCCTTATAATAGCAACCCTTCTAATACTCCTGATGGTATAGTACCCTTCTACCATCGTACCCTCATACTGCTATAGTACCGTCATATTAGAGTAGCCCTGTCACTACTTCCTAAACCCTCAACCCTAAACCCTACACCCGAAATCCTAAGCCCTACACTCTAAATCCTAAACCCTACACCCGAAATCCTACACCCTAAACCCCTGCACCCCAAGCCCTAAACCCCTGCACCCCAAACCCTAAACCCCTAAACCCCAAGTCCTATTTGAGCAGCTTTTTGTTTTAGTACGATTATCGGATCCTTAAATTGGGTTATATAACCCCTCTTAGAACCCCCTCCGTTAAGGATCCCATAATACTACGAGGAGAGGGCCTTGGCCCGGAAGACCCGCAGATTGCGCTGAAGCAGCGGCTCTTGGATCTCACGCCTCCCGCCGTCAAAATTAGCTTAGGGCTTAGAGGGTTTATAGGGTTTATAGGGTTTATGTAGGGTTGAAAGGGTTTAGAGGATTTATAGGGTTTAGAGGGTTGAGAGGGTTGAAAGGGTTTATAGGGTTTTAAAGGGCTTATGTAGGGTTGAAAGGGTTTAGGGGGTTTATAGGGTTTATAGGGTTTAGAGGGTTTAGAGGGCTTATAGGGTTTATAGGGTTTATAGGGTTTATGTAGGGTTTATAGGGTTTAGGGGGTTTAGAGGGTTTAGAGGGTTTATAGGGTTGAAAGGGTTTATAGGGTTTATAGGGTTTAGGTTTAGGGGGTAGGGTTTAGGGTTTAGCAGGATTTTCCGGGGGGATTTTAAGAGGGCTTCGAGGTAGAGGGATTTTATCTAACTTGTAGGGGCAACACTAGAGGGTTCAGGGTTTAGGGCAGACTAGGGCTTAGGATTTTTTTTTTTCGGGGGGTGGGTTATAGGGCTTACAGGGTTTATAGGGCTTATAGGGTTTAACGTTTAGGGCTCAGGGCTCAGGGTTTAGATCGTTGTTTCACATCCTGTGGTTTAGGGGGCCGGGGGGAGAGGGTGTATGATCGGCTTCTCGGCATTGGGATGCTGAGGGGTAGGGGTCACTACAGGGTGCTGATAAAGAGGGGGCATCCTGAAACAAAACCTGCCCCATGTTTGAGACTAAGGGCTTCAGGATCTTTCCGGAAGGCTACGGTTTTGGGTCTATGGAGGTCTAGAGAAAGCTCTGACGTTGTGTTTCTCTTCTTTGTCGGGATCATACTAAGAAGTCGTTTACTTGTCGACGATAAGAGGGGCCAGGAGGCTCACGTTGATGTTCTGATCTGCTGTTCATGCTGGCACCTTGTCTTCAAGGGAGCTGCATCTGCCAGTGCTCAAGTCTAAGCTTTACAGTACATTCCGCCTGGCCATGCATTTCGTGCACACGAGACATCACGAGACGGCACTGAGCGGCTAAGGAAGAAGAATCGCCGGCTGCAGGTGGGTCTGATTAGTGCACTGCGACAGCAGCTGACGCCCAACTGAACACAGACCAACCTTCACAGCACATGGATGAGCCTGTCACTGGTATGGTCGAAGCTTCTCCGTTCCGAAAGCCCAAACTATAAACCCTAAATTCCCCGATGCCCTGGGGCAGGTGAGTGTGGATGGCCAGAGAGTGCGGCTTCAGCAGTTGGAGGTTGGATGCAGAGCGTGGCTTCGGGGTGTCGGCGTTAAGGTTAAGGTGCATCTATGCCGCCACAGAATATGTCAGGGCAAGGCTACCCCTAAACCCCAAACCAAGGCTCCACGCGCATATAGATAGATAGATAGACAGATAGATAGATAGTGTAATCCACTTCATGGCCTGAGTTACATACTACATGGCTACACGGAGCCTTGAGGGTAGCTTTGTCAATCCTGGATAAGTCGGAACGAAACTGGCGCCTAAGAGGATCTTTTCTACCAATACCCTAAGGCTCTAAGGACTCATATGTTAAAGATTCTCAGCCCGAAGACCATACTATAGAAGGTTTTTGGGCTATTCTGAGCCTTAGGGATATGTTTTGCAAAGGTTTTAAAAGCCCAACCTAGAATGACCTAGAGGAGCTTGCACGATTGTTGAAGCTTCTTGGTAGCATGCATAATGTTGATGTTACCAAATTGCAGCTGTCTTCGTGCAGCTGCTACTGTAGGGGCGTCAAGAATTAGAATAGGGTTTTGGGGTATATTATACTGTAATTATAACAAGAAACACCCCAAAATAGTATAGGTAATTATGAAGGCCCTTTCATTAGGCTTCAGCCTTAGGGCAGTTAGGGTAGCAGCCGCAGCAGACTCTCGGGGTTGAGCCGGCCATCACATCTGCACGTGGTACCGAATCCCCAAACGCCATGCTGTTGACTCCCAAACCCCAAACCCTAAAGCCTCAACCCTATCATCAATCCTAAGCCCTAAGCCTTAAACACTAAGCCCTAAGCCCCAAAAGACCCAAAACCCTAATAAAGCCTTGGGCCATTTATGACTACTTGGAGGATCATAGGACTTAGCAAGTTATAAGTACCCTAACTAGGGTTATACTTAATTCTAGGTATAGTTACTTTATTTTTTACCCTAATTACTAAGTCCTTAAGCCCTAAACCCTTAAGGGGCAGCCTTTTCTAGAGCCCTAGTATCCTCAAAAGGGGCCCTGAACCCTCGTTATTAAGTCCCATGATCCTGCAAGTGGGAGCTAAGGCCTAGAGACTCCAAAAAAACGGTGGTCCTTTAAGTGTTTAGGGTCTAGGGTTCTTTCAAAGGGTCCTTTAAGGGTTTAGTTTAGGGTTTAGCGTTCCTTTAAAGGGTCCTTTGGGTTTAGGGTTCCCTGAAAGGGTCCTTTAAGGGTTTAGGGTTCAGTGTTCCGTTCTAGGGTCCTTTGAGGGTTTAGGGTTTAGGGTTCCTTTCAAGGGGTCCTTTTCAAGGCTTGAGACCCTGAAGCCTGGGGGCGAGGTGGAAGTTTTGATCGAACTTCCCTCTTTTTTTCCGTTGAAAACGAAATGGGAGTCCTTATAAAGTACCCTTTAGTAGTTAGGGTCCCAAATTAGGGGATCTACTTTCTAGATCGAACCCGAAATGGGAGTCCTTACAGGGACCCTTGAAGTGAACTTGTCTAGGACCCTCAAAGGATATCTTAGAGGAGGCCTTAGGGGCCGGATTGCCACCAATTTACGGAGGGTTTAGGCACCAAAAAACCATTCTAGGGTTTAGGGTTTAGGGTTTTAAGGTTTTAGGGTTTAGGGTTTAGGGTTTAAGACGGTATTTGGAGTTTAGGACCCTAGTGTTTGGCGGCTTGGACCCTCTAGGACTCTAACGGAAGGCTCACGGCCTACCTCCCGTCGAGGCTGAAGCCAAGCGGCCAAAGGAAGAAGCCAAGAAGTTGGCAGAGGTGGGCCTAAGCTCTAAACCCTAAACCCCTAAACCCTAAACCCCTAAAAACCCAAACCCCTTTAAGAAAATACGCCTAAACTCTCATGAGAGAGAGAGAGAGAGCGAGAGAGCAAAAGAGGCAGAAATTCTTTGACAGCAGCATCTTCCGACACTCAACTTGCTGTCTGTTTGCTTGACTCGTGAGTTTCCAGCGCTGCAGGAGATGGTCATGCAAAATGCCGCACTCCTCTATGGTGAAGGGGGAAACGTGGAGGACCTGGCGGTGGTTTTGCTGTTTCTTGCCGGCTCATGCAATAGCGGATCCAGATAGGGTCGCTGATGAGCCGGATGGGCGAAAGACTATGTATGTATGTAGGATGTATGTATGTATGTATGTCTGTATGTATGTATGTATGTATGTATGTATGTATGTATGTGCGGATGTATGCGTGTAGTAATGCATAAAACATGTACATAGACATATACAAGTGTTTGTTTTATGTATATACATGTGACACACACAAATACACATATATATATACATATATATATATATGTATACATATATATATATACACATCTATATATATATATATACTCTAGCCAGAGGAATGGGTATTTTGGCATGAAGTGAAGCATCGCTCCTCGGTTTACTCGAGCCGTGTAGGCTGCAGATGCACTCGGCAGGTTTGCAGGCTTCGGCTTTCGAGTTTCAAGTCATTGGGTTTAGTGGTTTAGGATTTAGGGTTTGGGATTTAGGGTTTAGGATTTAGGGTGAACCCATGGCACAGCATGTCAGCTGAAGCTTGAAAGAGCCATAGCCTGGGCCTCAACTACCCACTAGAAGGACCTGCGCATTACCCCGCCGTCCCTTCCGCGAAGGGAAACAGTTCGCACCATGGACCGAGCTACGAGTCGCCTTAGTAACTGCCTTACCCATAGGCTCCTAAGTAGTTCCTTTTTGGCTTGGAGTTGCGGGTTATCCTCAGATGTTCGCCTTCCGGCTGTGCAGACTTGGACTACAGTCTTGGAGTTGGCTGTTGGGACTACCGTATAAAATTCTAAATACAAACCACAAAAAGGAACTACTTAGGAGCCTATGGGTAGTTGCGCAAGCATGAAAATCCCGTCAGTTTTTGCTCGGCGTGAGAAACCCATCGGTTTTGATGCACCAAAAAAACTCATTGGGCAACACCCTGCCAAGCAGATAGTCCTAGGTAGCATTAGGGAGACCCCTTAAAGGGGGACCCTTCTGAACCCTACTTCTGGCTCTCTTAGAAGGGACCTTATTGAGAGGGTCTATCCCCAAGGGTCCCCTAATCCGAACTCCCAGATAGACGCAGGACTGGAAGAAGAAGTACCTCACGACTTCCAATCAATTGCAACAGGCCGGAGAAAACTTGGCTGAGTTTCAGCTTTAACCGGTGCCCTACGAAGGCAGGACGAACAGTGAGTTTCCCAGAAGCTTGTCCCGGATGAGTGGCAGACCTGGAACCGCTTAAGGCCTTGAGTGCTTCAAAATCTCCGATGCTCCTCTCCCCTCTCCCCACCGCCCATAGACTCCTAATGACTCGTTGAAACAATCTGTCGAAGTGCCGCTCCCTCGTTGAATTGGCCTGTGCTGAACACATGCCCCCAATATTTTCAGTGCAGAACATTCGTATGACAGGGGTCTGAAAAATTGCTACCCGTAGTAATATACACTGCTTATGTGCTTACGCTATGGTAAACCACCACACCATCTTGTCATTGTAGTAACCCTTATAGAAGCCCTTGTAGAAACCTAAAAGGTAACATGATCGCCAACAGGTGCGCCACGAGCTGCAGGAGCTGCGTACCCAAACTCAGAAGCAGAAGAAGGCCACTTAGGGTTTCGGGTTCAGTTTCGGGTTCAGGGTTTAGGGTTTAAGGGTTTAGGGTTTAGGCCACTTAGGGTTTCGGGGTCAGGGCGTAGGGCTGAGATGTTTAGGGGTTTGCCCGAGTTTCGCTGGAGTTTATCAGGGTGTCGATGGGGTTTTAGAAGGGGTTTCGGAATTCATGGGAACAGTACTACGTGAAGGCTATACTAGAGCCAGCCGACAATCAACTCGGAAGCTCATAGTAGAGTAGGAGCCTTTGGTTTGTCGTTTTGCGTCTCAAACCCTGCTGTCGTCGCTTGTCAAAGCTTTCAGAACCACAGTGCAGTAGTAGTGCCTCAGCTTTTGCGATGATATGCCCGTCCGTGATAATACCTCCACTGTTGCCAGGTTCTGTTGAAGGAGTTGGGCACGGATGAGAGCGTCCAGCAGGCAAGATCCGTGCAACAGCTAGGCAATCTAAAGTGCTGCAGACTACAAATAGTCATGACTCTCTACCCATAGGCTCCTAAGTAGTTCCTTTTTGGGGTTACCCGACAGGATCCTAAATATAAACCACACAAAGGAACTACTTTGGAGCCTATGGGTAGTGAGGCTCACCCATCTCAGCCATCTGCCTACGTACCTCGACTGTCTTCACAACTCTTGGCGGGAGTCGGC
The DNA here is from genome assembly GCA_905231915.1 of Symbiodinium necroappetens. NCBI lineage: Eukaryota > Dinophyceae > Suessiales > Symbiodiniaceae > Symbiodinium > Symbiodinium necroappetens. The sequence goes on along the minus strand of CAJNJA010071365.1, from coordinate 10,454 downwards.
ATCCCCAGAGAACCCAATACACTGTCACCTTAATTAAGGAATATACCTTCAATTATAGGGGCCCTTAATATTATGATTTACGGTATATTCAAGGAATATACCTTATATTATAGGGACCTTAATAGTATGATTTAAGGTCTATTCCTTAATTAAGGGGTATTGGGTTCTCTGGGTCCCCGCAGGCCATGGCAGTCGCAGACGACCCTTTGGCCGTTCAGTGGAAGGGGCGCGCAGCGCAGATAGCTCCTCGGCCACTGGTAGTCTTGCTATCTTACTGGTTGAGCCGGTAAAACCTTGAACTTCTCCGGTTCTTACCGTAGTTGAATGGAACTCTTGAGCGGCCGATGCTGGATTGAAGCGGTACACCTTGCTTAAGCCAGGGAACTGAGAGACACGGCCATAACTGTTGCTGCTGCTGCTGCTGCTTCTACTGCTGCTACTTCTACCACCACCACCACCACCACCACCACCACCACCGCCACCCCCACCACCACCCCCGCCGCCACCACCACCACCACTACCACCACCACCACCACCACCACCTCCACCACCACCACCACCTCCACCTCCACCTCCACCTCCACCTCCACCTCCACCTCCACCTCCACCACCACCTCCACCTCCACCTCCACCTCAGCCTCCACCTCCACCTCCACCTCCACCTCCACCTACTACTACTGCGCCAAAATTGACGAAACTTGCGCAGACCTTGCCCAGAGAGGCAGTACCGAAAAAAGCCCCAGCCGATTCTTTCAAAAACCATCACGAGCTGTTTGCTATTGCCGTGTGGGGTTCCTATAATTATGGTTCCCTACGCACCCTGACCCTTAAACCCTATAGACCCTAAACCCTAACTTGCAGACTTTGCACGGTGTAGGGTTGGGGCTTCCTCCCTGACTCTCAGGCACAGCTGCAACGGCAGCTCAAAGATTTTAAGGCGGGCACCTGCTGGGTCAGAATAACTCGTATAATTCTATGTTTTTTATGTAGTGGATTAGTATGTAACAGGTGTCCCTTCCTGGGCGCGAACCTCGGATTCCCCGGCATGATCTATATGGGGGGGGGGGCTCTTAGGGCTACTATGTAATTTGTGACAAGTGGTCCTTGCAACAAGGGCCTTTCTACACAGGGCCTGTGTGAGGGTCCCTCATTGTCCCTAACGAACTCCTGCTTCAGCGTAATGTCAGCACCCCAAATCCTAGACCCTAGACCCTAAACCCAAATCCTAAAGCCAGTGGCACTCTACATCCCGAAAGTTGCCTCAAAAACCCTGAAATCCTAAGCCCTAGCAGCCCTGGCACGATTATCCCCATAGAAAGAAGCCTGAAAATTTCCTTAATCATTGTACCTTCAACTATAATGCTCCCCAAAAAACGCTACTCTAATTACTCAGGCCCCCATGCTAGTTCCCTTATCGGCTGCCTTCGATGGAACCCTTGGCAGGAACCTGAATAAATCCATTCTACTTGCTAAAGCCCCTACTTGGATGATCATGGGACTTAGTAAGCACAGTTCCCAGAGAACCCAATACCCCTTAATTAAAGCATAAACCTTAAATGATAGGGGCCTTAATATTATGATTTAAGGAATATTCTTTAATTAAGGGGTATTGGGTTCTCTGAGATATAAGTACCCTAATTGGAGTTACACGTACTTATAGGTATAGTCGCCTTATCTAAAATCCTGGTGACTAAGTCCCATGATCCTTGAAAGCATCTCCTAGACCCCTATAGATCCCTTTAAGGAACCCCTTTTTTCGGAACCCTTTTAAGGAACCCTACTTACTAAGTCCCATGATCCCGCCTTCAACCCTAAACAACCCTAAAACCCTAAACCGTAAGTCCCATGATCCTCCAAGTCGAGTACCCTGAAGGCGTCTTCGTGCACAAATGGCGGCACACCCACCCAGGTGCAGGCCCACCCTCGCCCTTCTCAGGCTTCTGTGGCTTGGGGTTTTGGGTTTCGGATTCAGGGTTCAGGATTCAGGGCTTAGGGTTTAGGGTTCAGGATTCAGGGCTTAGGGTTCAGGGTTCAGGGCTTAGGGTTTGGGGTTTAGGGTTTGGGGCTGAGGGTCCGGGGCTTGGGGTTTCGGGTTATAGGGTGTAGAAGTACCTGTAGTCTCCTTGTAGGCTCCTAAGTGTAAACTTGGTTAAACCAAAAATCGGAACTACATCGGAGACTACAGGTAGGCTGCAGCGTTTAGGGTTTAGGGTTTCGGGCTTAGGATGATATTGGATTCTGGAACTAGGAGAGATACGACTGCACGTGAGATTCTGGAGCTTGCACAGTTGGTGATGGCAGTGTGTGAGTGTCTTTGTGTGTGCGTGTGTGCATTCGCTTCGCATGGCCACGGGAGGGATAACCGGACCTGCTTTGGGCGACGATGAGGTTGCCACGCAGCATCTTGAAACTAAAGATGCAGGCTAGTCAGTTAATTCTGATGTCTCAACGAGATTCGAAATTTCGGTAGTAATTATGCGTCGCAAAGGCTCCTTAGAAGTACCCGAGAGGCCGGGCTTGAGGTACCAAAAGCCAGTCAGAGCACAGCATTTTGGACCCATACCCTTCTGCACTGTTTGGGTATATATCATTGGACCCTCGAATCCTTAAAGCTTCAGAGAACACCCTGATAGAACCGCATTAACCCTAAGGGTCCATGTAGCCAGATAGATATACTTTGGCCCCAAAGTACCCAAATAGGGACTACTTTAAGGCCAAAGTATATCTATTTGGGTACATGGACCCTTAGGGTAATAGTATATTCAATAGTGACCTTTATTAGAGCTTTAGGGCATTTGGACCCTCTCCATGCGGCACGAAGCAGGTCAGCCCACGGAGCCCCGAAATCTCGAAGCATGTGGGGGTTTTCGGAAATAGTGGGCCCTAATATAGTACCCTAAATAGTAGGATCCTTATTATGAGGACCCCAAATTAAGGTACCCCCTTATTTTCGGAAATGCCCATGTCGTAGTTGCACAGGACTCGGCTACGACCCTGGCACCGGCGGCAGCTGCGGCGGCCAAGAACAAGGCCAACTGGGAGTTGCACCTAAACGCTAAACCCCCTGAAGCCGATCCCAGGGAACCCAGCCTACACCTTAATTAAGGAACATACCCTTATAGGTTATAGGGGCCTTCATATTATATATATATATGATTTAAGGTCTATTCCTCAATTAAGGGGTATTGGGTTCTCTGGGCCACCCCTAAAGTCCTAAATCGTGAACCCCCCAACACTGTCTGCCACTGCTTGCGTTTGCTACGTACGGAGATCTTTATCAAGCATTGCCAGCACCGCTTTGCGAACAGTCACTACCTATAGTCTCCATTATTGGGGTTCCTGTTTTAGGGTTCCCTTGGCTTTGTCTTTTTTCATCCCCATCATAAAGCTGGGTAGCCAAAACAGGAACTGCGATGGAAGCTACAGGTATGCCACAGCAACCCCCGAGCTTTCACCGTGAGAGGCAGTCGCTCAAGCAGCCGACAAGCGGCGGGAGGAGTTCGACCGCCTGCAGGATTTGGGGGTTTCCCAAAGTAGGGGACCCTAATATAGTACTTTAAATAGTAGGATCCTTCTTATCAGGACCATTATTTTGGCCAGGGTTAAGCTCGGTAAGGCTGAGAGCATGATGAAGTCTGGCCTTGTAGCAGTTTAATTGTAGGAACCTGATTAAGAAACCCTGGCCCTATAACACCCAAAATGTTGGGGCTCATATGAAGAACCCTCATAAAGACTCAGGGTTTCTTAGCCAGCTTCCAGCTTCCTATATGAGAGTGTTCGCTTGAGGCTTCTGGCCCAGGCGGTTCTATGCTTTTCTTCGCCTGCTTCACAGAGGCTCCAAAAGCCCTTAATTCAGGAATATACCATAAGTTATCTTAGGGATCCCATTATAACTTAACGTATGTTCTTTAATTAAAGGGTTTTGGAGTCTCTGGGTTGCTGTAGGATTTGCTGATGGCTCATGAAGCCCAGAAGCTCTGAGTCAGGAAGAGGTCGAGAAACTGCGCCAGGAGCAGACCGAGGCTGGGCGCCGTGGGATTGCTGATATGTGATAATTACCCATAGGCCCCTAAGTAGTTCCTTTTTGTGGTTCATATTTAGAATTCTATGGGTAATCCCAAAAAGGAAAACTTAGGGGCCTATGGGTATGCTCAAGTATTTAGAATACAGAGAGAAATCTTTCGGACATGATAGCCTATAGCCTGACTATACAGGGTATCCAAGGGGATGTCTTTCTAATTATCCAGGCCTCTATATTAGGGTTTAGTGTTTAGGGTTTTTACCTCAAAATCTATCTTAGTTCTCCGAATCTTCGGATCAGGCGGTTGTTGTCCAGAGACAGGTAGCCCACACAATCTTGCAATCTGCCAAGTTGCTTAATCCCCAAATGCTAAACTCCTTGGAACCTAAACCCTAAAGCTTAGAATCCTTGCTGAGGACTGACCACACAGCGTGTTTCCAAGCCGCAGCAGTGCCAATCATTTCTGTGTCCAGCAGTGGCTAGATGTGCCTGCTCATTCTTGTGCCCCCTTGAGATTGCTCCTTGTTTCAGCATCGCCTGGAAAGTCGAATCACTCTCTGTGTCTTGCTCCCTCGCTCCGTCTCTCTCTCTCTCTCTCTCTCTCTCTCTCTTCTTTTCCTCTGTGCCCGGCCAGTGCAAGCGAAAGCGCGATGCTTTGAAGCTGCGGCCTTGGCCGTTTCCGATGATCCAGCATGTGGGCTTGTGCAGGGCTGCATCATGCATGTGTGAAGTTTGCCCCCGTCCGCAAATCGGAGACTCCGGTAAACCCTAAACCCTGAGTGGAACCCCAAGCCCTATTCTCCCTAAAAAGCCCCATACGCCCTAAAAGACCCCAATTATGCAGAAACCCGAAAAGCACTATCACTAAAGCCAAACCCGAAGCCCTAAACCTAAAAACCCAAAACCCCAAATCCCTAAACCCAAAAGCCCTAAACCCAAAAACCCAAAAGCCCTAAACCCAAAAACCCAAAAGCCCTAAACCCTCAAACCAAAAACCCCAAAGCCCGAAACCCTAAACCCCAAAAGCCCTAAACCCAAGAGCCCTAAAACCCAAAAGCCTTAAACCCAAAAACCCAAAAGCCCTAAACCCAAAAACCCAAAAGCCCTAAACCCTCAAACCAAAAACCCTAAACCCAAAAGCCCTAGAGGCCCGAGGCTTTCAAAGCGGAGACTCCAGTCCGGTTGCTGAGGTCGCGCGCTGGGTTGCTCGAGTCGCAGCTGAGGGACCTCAAGGCACGGGCTGTCCTTTCGGTTTAGGGTTTCGGGTTTAGGGCCGTTTAGGGTTTAGGGTTTAGGGCCGTTTAGGGTTTAGGGTTTAGGGCCGTTCAGGGTTTAGGGTTTAGGGTTTATTAGGGTTTTTTGGGTTTTCAGAGACTCCCGAAACCCCCCATTAAGTTGAAGAATTACATTTGAAATCATAGTAAGGTTAAAGATGTGAAAGGAAGATAGTTAACTGAAGTATCCTGAAATCATAGTAAGGATCCGTCCTTGCCTTTCAGGTACATTGGTTTCGGAGTCTCTGGCTTGCGGTACTTCTGCTGGTTGTAGCAGGTAGCTCGTGGCTTGGATTCTGCTATGTGAGCCCTGAAACCATTAGTCAGAGCAGCTCTTCCTGTAGGTAAATGCCGCGAAGGTCAAGGGATATTCGACGCAGAACCATCGTTGCCTTGCAGTTGATATATAACAGGGGTTGATATTCTGAAAAAAAAATATACTATGAATCTCCGGTGTCTTCCTCAGTTCAGGCGCAGTAGGCTCCCTGGGTGCCTATCAAGCAACGGCAGGCTCACGTGCAGTTCCTTCTCCGCAAGAGCGACGACGACGATGCGTTGGTGTCGTGACTTGGCTCGAACCCACCAGGTTTCGAGACTCATGGACCCTCAAAAGGATCCCATAAAGGCTCCTTTCGGATTACTAGAAGGGCTTACTATGATGGGTTCAATGTTTAGGGTCTACGGTAGAAGCCCTAATTACTGGGAGGATCATGGGACTTAGGTTATAAATCAAGTACCTATGGTTATATGATACGTATAAACTCCAAGTAGGGTACTTATAGCTGTACTTACTATAAGTCCCATGAACCTTCAAGTAAACCCAGAGACCCCAATACCCCTTGATTTAGGAATATAGCTGAAATCATAGTATTATGGCTCCTATAATTTCAGGTATATTCCGTTATAAACGTGTGAATTGGGGTCTCTGGAACCCTATCGACCCTTAGATTCTAATCACTTTAGGGTCCAGGGTTAAGGGATCAGGAGTTTAGGGTTTAGGGTTTAGGATTTTCGGGTATTCCAAGAAGCTGTGGACAGTTCTGAGCTACGAGCTTATCGCCGTGTATCCTTCAAAACAAGGGTTTTGGCCTCGGGGTTCAGGGTTTAGATACTACTCAAGCCTGTTTGTAACCCTTAACGTCACCTTAAGCTAAGAAGGGTTGTTGTCTCCTTGAAAGTATGCAGACAGACAAAACAAGGGCTTCCAATATCCGGGTAAACCCTGCACTCTAAACACTAAGGATGTTGCAAAAGCAGCTGGGACGAGAGGCCGTCTGACAGGGCAGGGGGCATGTTGCACGAGCCCAAGTTTGGAGTCAGTGGCTTGTGGTCTCCAAAGGCGTCTCCATGTTTCGTACACATCTATGCGTGGGCGTGTGTGTATATATGGGTGTCTTACATCAATGTCTGCCGCGTCAGTCGTGCAGGCTTCGCTGTCATCACCCGACTTTCGGATGCCCCTTTCGTTGATTCGAGGTTGAGGGATGCACCGAAGGCACTATCCGCTGTGCCACCCGAGCCCCTAGCCTGCACAGGATGCAGAGTTCCAAGAAGCTGCAGGACCGTCTGGGGGGTTCAAGGAAATTGTGTTGAGATTCACAGTGTGTAACCCTAAACCCTAAACCCTAAACCGTGTGGGCAAGAGGCCAAAAGGAGTGGGCCTAGCCTTTGTGTCTCTGAGCGGGCGCTTCAGTCGAGAGATCTCGGTCCTTGCCGATACCGCCTCCCCCGCAAACTGGGCTCACAGCCCCTATCCCTAAGGCTATATGTATGCATATAGTATATACTTTTGGCCTCAACGTACCTATAATGTAGGAACCACTTTAAGGCCTAAGTATATGCCATAACAGCACTAGGGTATTATACAAAGCCTAAACTCGCCTGCCGCAGGAAGCGATGCTGCGCTGCGGCAGCAGAATGCAGAGCTCAAGGCTGCGGCTTTAAGTCGTATCGTCCCTGCCGCTCGTTTCTCCTGTTGGTGAATTATACCACATGTTGTGAAACTGTCGTCGCCGCCTGAGCCCCTACAGCTTCAAAGCAGCTGGTTGAAGCCTTTGCTTGATATTGATGCTTGAAACCTTCAATGAGTCCTATTCCCTAAAAACCCTCTTGAATTAGCAGGGCCCCTTCCCTTACCCTGAGGAACGGCTTTCTCTTTTCGCTTTCTGCCTCAGGCGCAGCTGGAGCGGCAAGCACAGATCGTTCTGCAGCTGAGGCTGCGACTGAACTAAGGCTGATGCTCTAGGGCCACGAGTCCCAAGGCATCTAACGCTTAGGGTTGAGGGTTTAGGGTTGCAGGTCAGGGCTTAGGGATGATTCTGGAACCACAGTCATGGAGAACACAGGCTGTGGGCAGTGTGTCTACAACCCTAAATCCCAAAACCCTAAAACCCTAAAGTCCAAATCCGTAAAGCCCTAAACCCTAAACGGCCCTAAACCCTAAACCCCAATTAACCCTAAACCCTAAAGCCCTAAACCCCTAAAACCCTAATTAACCCCAAACCCTAAAACCCGAAACCCCAATTATCCCTAAATCCCTAAATCTCTATAAACCCTAAACGCTAAACCCTATAACCCTCAACCGTAATTAACCCTAAACCCCAATTAACCTAAACCCCTAAACCCTAATTAACCCTAAACCCTAAAACCTAAGACCTAAAATCCTAAACCCCTAAACCCCAAGACCCCCAAACCCGAAACCCCAATTAGCCCTAAACCCCAAGTCTAAAGAAGAGCCGTCTCGGGCCTAAATAAACCCTAAACCCTAAACCCGAATTAACCCTAAACCCTAAAACCCTTAAAACCCCAAAGCCCTAAAACCCGAAACCCCAATTAACCCGAAACCCCAAAACCCTAAACCCCTAAACCCTAATTAACCCTAAACCCTAATACCCCTAAACCCCTAAACCCTTAAAACCCCAAAACCCCAAAACCCTAAGCCCCTAAAGCCCTAAGCCCCTACACCCAAGTCTAAGAAGAGCCGTCCCCGGCCCTAAACCCTAAATAAACCCTTAAAGCCCCAAAACCCCTAAACCCTAATTAAAACCCTAAACCCCTAGTCTAAGAGCCAGGCAGAAGGCGCTCGCAGCTTCCTGTGAGAACGGCTCGGTACCACTTGGGCCAAAGACGCTCGGCGACTGAATTACTGGGGTTTAGGGGTTTAGGGCTTTAGGGTGTAAGGGGTTAGGGGTATAGGAGTTTTAGGGCTTTAGGGTTATAGGGCTTTGGGGTTTTAGGGGTTTAGGGCTTTAAGGGTTTAGGGCTTAGGGTCCTCTGCCAGGACCTTGCTTGTACCTTCAAACAGGGCATCGGGTCCCGACTGATTTGCATTTAGGGTCCAATCGAGTGTAGATGGCCTGAATAATGTGGGGACCTTGACAATTAGACTGGGGTGCTGTTATAGTATAACAGTGCACTTCTAAGAGGGAACCAAACCGAGTAATATTGGTAGTGATGTAGGCTCCTATCTTCAGCACCACTCCTAAAAACAGGAATCCTAATCCCTAAAGCCTAAACTCCTGTGTCATGGCGCTAGAACCCTAAACCTCATTGTATTCTATTCTCGTCTATTGTATTGTGTTCTAGTCTGTTCCAATATATACCCAGAGAACCCAATACCCTTCAATTAATTAAGGAATAGACCTTAAATCATAGCATTAAGTATTAAGGCCCCTATAATTTAAGGTATTTTACATATTACCCCGAGAACCCAATACACCTTAAGGTGTATTGGGTTCTCGGGGTAATATGTAAAAGTAATCCTTGCTATTCCATTACCCATAGTCTCCAAAGTAGTTCCTTTTTGGGGGTTACCTTATAGGATCCTAAACATAAACCACAAAAAGGAACTACTTTGGAGCCTTTGGGTATCTAATATGGAGAAAGCAATCGTTGCCCAAGAGCCTTATATAGTATTGCCTTTGGGACCTATATTATATTCTAGTCTATTCCATTATATTAAGTTTAGGGTTTAGGGGTTTTTTGGCACAGCAGCCTAAACCCTAAACCCTAAACCCTAAAGCCTAAAGCCCTAAACCCTAAAACCCTAAAACCCTATACCCTAAACCCTACAAAACCGCAAAGCCCTACAACCCTAAACCCCAGTCCTTGCCGCTGAGGAGCATCGAAGCGTCGGTGACCGAGAGGCAGCTCCTGGAGCGGGTGCGCTTTCTGGAGGCCGAAATCCTTTGCGAAACCGTAGGGGCCTAAAAGGTTTAGGGTTTAGGGTTTGGGGATTTAGGGTTTGGGGGTTTTGGGGGTTTTAGGGTTTAGGGTTTAGGGTTTGGGGTTTAGGGTTTAAGGTTTAAGGTTTAAGGGTTTAGGGGTTCAGGGTTTGGGTGAAATCGAAGGGGCTGAGTAGGGGGGCACCTTTAACCTTTTGGGGGCTTATAAAAAAAATCCTACTATACCCTTTTTTGGGCTAGAGGGTACTCAGCCCCGAAGAAATCAACCCGAAAAGTCTAAACGGGTTTAAGGCTCATAGGGTTTATGGGTTGATACAGCTCATAGGGTTTATGGGGTTGATACAACTTATAGGGTTTATGGGTCGGTGCAGCTTATAGGGTTTATGGGTGGATGCAGCTTATGCGGTTGTTTGGGTTGATGCAGCTTATAAGGTTTTATGGGGTATATAGGGTTTCTAGGGGAGCAGGTTGTGGATTGCGGCTGGGTCTTAGGGGTTTAGGGCTTCTGGGGTTTGAGGGTGTTTGAGCAGGCAACCCAAACATACCTACAATAGTGAAGAAATTACACAGCATGAGACTTTCAGCCATTGACGTCCCGCTTGCAAGCTTCCAAAGCAGACCCGTGCCAGGCGGAGAACGCCAAGCAAGCCCAGCAGGCAGATGGGAGGTTCTGGCATCGGGGTCGTTGAGAGTGTTTACTGAGCTCAGTTTGAAGTCTTTGAGGATATGTATCGCAGTACCGCATATGTGGGAGTTTCAGAAAATTGAGGTGCCTTATTTTGGGGCCCTTATAATAAGGATCCTACTACTTGGGGTNNCTATTTTCGGAAACCCCCATGTGTCATGTGATCCAGGCGCAATTCTCCCTGGATTCTGATCCTCATCTGAACCAGTGGGCTCCGACCTCGTAGGGATCAAACACCTATGGTATCCATATTGGGATTCTTCCTATTCTTTTTTTTTTTTTTGGGGGGG
>CAJNJA010071364.1:0-51402 GCA_905231915.1 Symbiodinium necroappetens | reverse complement strand
ACTACTACTACTACTACTACTACTACTACTTCGACGACTACTACTACTACTACTACGACTACTACTACTACTACTACTACCACTACCACTACTACTACTACTACTACTACTACTACTACCCTACTACTACTGGTACGACTGCTAGTACGACTACTAGTAGTAGTATTACTACATGTACGACAGGTACTACATGTACTACTACTAACTAGCACAGCAACAACAATAACTACTACTACTACTACTACTACTACTACTACTACTTCTACTACTACTACTACTACTACTACTCCTGCTGCTGCTGCTGCTGCTGCTGCGACGACGACGACTACTACTACTACTACCACCACGACGACGATGACAACGACAACGGCTGCCGCTACCACTTGCTGCTACTACAGTCGATGCTCAGACTACTGCAAGTGCTACTACGTCTGATTTTCGAACGAACGTGCCAAAGCATGGTCGTTGTGATTTAGATATTCTTTTCTATCGCCACTTGTCCCTCAAAGCTTTACACAGTCAGCCTCACCATGACCATGACCGGCGTCTTTGCCACCATTAGCCCTACCTTCGTCAATATAATGACCATCACTTTCATGGCATACATCTTCATCGTCGAACCAACACCAGCGTCATGTTGTGGGGAACGGTGGAGTCACTCATCTTAGGCAGGTAGGCAATGTAGTAGGACTAAGCGTAACCAACACAATCATCCTAAGCCCCAAGCAGTACAAGACACGTCTACCCTATCAAGCTGAAGGGTCAAAGCTCGAGCTTCAAACTCAAGTATCAAAGATATTCAGCTGTCCCTGTGGCGGCGGTGCCTCAGCACCCCCGAATCTGACGTCTGTAAAATCCGGCAGCAATCCTGCTGTACGTCTTTCACGCCTTCCTGCTGACAATTGCCCAAACATCCTCAAACATCTCATCTCATTGTCTCATGCGGATAGGCATAAGCAACAACCCCGCCCAGGACCTTCTAAGGAGCAGTTCCAGCAACATCTCCGTCGTCTCCGGCCTCGTGGTGAGGACTGGCGACTGCGATCTTCCTGGACATGCTGCACTCGAAACGACCAGAATAGTTCATGTAGGCGCAAGCACCAAGCCTTAACCCTCTGGGGTCGCTGTTCAAGTCGTCTTTGGACCTTTTTTGTGGCGTACTGCCAGTGCCTGTTGCCATTTTCGGGCTTTGGTGGCTTTGAGCGGCAGACCCTCATCGCAAGCTATCGCAAGCCTCACAAGAACTCCGGGAAAACGTCATGGTCGCCGTGGCATCAGTGACAGTGGCATCGGTGTCGACATCCTGAAACTCAGCTGAAGAAGCGGTTGGGTGCAGGAACCCTTACGCTAAGCGGTAGCACCCGGAGTGTAGAGGGCATGACGTTCCCACACTTTTGTTGCAACCTTTCAAGTTCCCATCTCATGACAGTTTTTCGTAGCACTAACAGAACGATAATCAGCTTCGACATCGTCCTCGATGCCAGCGTCGTCACCACGACTGATAGCACCACCCCCAACCACAAACGACCGTCATCAAAGTCATCATCTTCCTCATTGGCATCGCAATTACAGTCGCCGTCGACCTTCTTCATCATCGTTCTCAGAATTGTCATCATCATCGTCCGTCGGGGTCGTACTTATCAGTCTCAAGATGGGAGCCTAGTGAGCATATATGAGGACATGATTGAGTTGCCCACCGGCTTTTCTAGTCAGTTACAGAGGATGCACCCACCCGCTTCCATGCTACACGGGCTCTGGATCCTGACGCAACCCAGAATACCACAACACTTCTGCCTGAGATCAACGGGCACGAAGACGAAGACGGCATGCACTCCAGGTACGAAGCTGCGCAAGAGAGGTATATATATATATACATATGCAAACACCAACGATAGGCGGCTGCATGGCGCATCGCCAAATTTGTACAGTAGCATTGTACAAGTGGGATTCGTTCTGCTTTGATGCGAGCAGGGTTTAATCCCACACACGTCTTACATCGTCTTACCATGGCTCAGAAACACCACACGCATTCTTGTTTCTGTGCGGTCGTAAATTCGTATAACGGGCCCCCTGACGCAGGACCCGCCAATAATAATGGATTCATCAGCTCCTGTGCCAATCAACTGAAGCCTGGAGGATGAATCGGGGGCGCGGAACCAAAACACCTCGTTCAGTGATCAATCAAAATCAAAAGCATGACCATCAAAGCCGCCACCATCATCACCATGATCAGCACCGCTCTCAATCACCAGCCACCTGTCGCAGTCTCTCCCTCAATCCAGCCAAAGACTTAGGTTTCTCACCCATGATGCCATGCGTAAGAAATGTGAGCCAAGATTATGCATCCTAGCCACGGTTACACACCAGAGTTGACGGATGGCTGGGCGACGTTTGCTACTGTATGTTCCCATGCCTTTCACGTGTGCATGCCAGTGGCGCATGCTGATTTGCAAATCTTCCTCCAAAGGCATGTTGAGCGCACCTGTCCGATGCCAGCCTCCCCCAACTCCAGGAGCACCTGCCATGTGTTTTCGCCGTGCATCCCTGGAAAGGTACTGCGGCCAAGCGCATACTCACCCTCTACACGAGGTGGCGAAGTGGAGGGTAGTCTGGAAATGAGTCCGGATCTATTTCCCACGACACTTGTGTAAGAGGGGGGGGGGGGTTGCCGGACAACTCACAAGGACGGCTACCGAGCCGTAACAGCAGAATTGTTGTACACCCGTGCCGGGCAGGAGAGGACCGAGCAGCATGCTGGGCTATATATGCTTGTCCAGTACGACGTGCGTGGCTGCAAAACTCGCGGAGAGGAATCCACGAAGACGTCGCTCCCTACGAACAATGTGTTGCCGAGGGGGCTCAGCAGCAGAGTATCCAAGCAGTGCAACTCTCGGATTTGGAGTTTGAAATCATAAATCCTGAGTCGCTCTGTAGCTCGTGTCTCAAAGCCATTATGTTCGGATCTAAATTGCACTCACTGCTCTACCCGACAAGGTCCCACCTTTGCAGCAGCAAGCCAGCCTTGGTTGTTTTTTGTTTTATTTGTTGTCTCTGCACCATGAATGGTGACCTGGTGAGATTGGAGTTTCAGCAACGGCGGTTCGGAGACAATGAACCACGACCACACGGGGGTGTGCAAACACCGACGAACCTCTCCACAGAGTAAAGCAAAGCCGCATTCTCCCTCCTGCTCAGCGCGACGCCGTGCCGCCCGCCTGGCCAAGGCCAAGGAGGGGTCGTTAACTAACCGTTTAGCCTCAACCATCCAAAGCCATGCATTGACTGTTCGACCCCAGTGAGCCCCGTTGTCTGTTCATGATGATCATCGTCAGATTTAAGCCGGCCGATCTTGCTTGCTCAGGTCTTAGAACAGCTGAAGTGCAGGCTGAAGCATGATTGCAAGTGCTTTTCGGTCTTGCCTTGCAATCCAGTCTCTGAAGGAATTCTGCACCGCGAGGATGCTCTGACGCGCCACTCGGTATGCCAGCTCGCATCGCCATCGCCGAAATCCTCGCACCAAGGTGAATCCCAGGAGCCAGGTCTTTGAGTTCCCAAGTCGCAACGAGGCCGCTGTCCTGTCTGCAAGGCGATTGCCGCGTCGATGCGCTGCAGGCTCCAGAGGCGCCTGGTTCCGCAATTTGCAAACATCTTCGGCTCTTGCCACTCGAACCCAAACCTCGATCCTGCAAGACATCATCGAGATATGAACGAGGTCGAACCCCACGAACTCCTCACTCCGCCCACTCCACAACCTTGATCTCTGTGGACAGCCCCAAGCTGAGGCTCCCCTCAACCCCAAATCTGACTAGCTGCTGACAGCCCCAGCCCTCAGCCATTTGTTGCCGCGGGATTCCTTTTGGGCTGCATGACATGAAAACGCCTCATTATGCATAGCTTCATAAGTTAAACGCCTTGCGCAACCACTGAAATAAAACCAGGCGCTGCTGCTCCAGGAAGCATCTCAGGGTTGCCTGTCAAGATCGTGGGGCACCCCAGACAGAGAAGTTCGTACGTGACTGGGGAACTGCCATTCACACGATTCCCTTCAGGAATCGTCACGCGATCGACGCTTAAACGGCCAGCACACAGCCACGATTCACTCAGCAAAAAGCCTCTTCTTGAGGAGCCAGTGGAATTAGCACAACAACTGCCTTGAGCCAAGGACGGCTGGTAGAATTTAATAGAGAACATGAAAAGCCCTTCCTAAGAGAGAAGCCGCAAACAAACGGCTGAACGGCAGCGACTTCTGTAAGAGAAACAAGCCAAAACAGTAGAAGCCACGTGTAGAAGCCTGCCTGCATGCGAAGCAAGGCTACTTGCCGCAGCTTCCGTGCACGCCACGCGCAGCGAGCCCGAAAAGCGGTCTGCAGCACGAGGCTGGCTGCGGTGCGCTGCTGCCACCAGCACCTCCACAAATATCGGAGAATAGTGCTGTGCATTTTCTAAAGCATGCGGTCGGACTATTGAACTGAATGCGGGATATTATATATATATATACATACAAATACATGCTTACCATCCGGCAACAAATCAAGGCGTGCTCGTGTACAAGCAAACTTTTGTAATGGAACCCAAAGCAGGAAAATCATTCATTCCACAGCAAACCGCAGTGGGCTGTTGACTGAACTGAACGGCCCAAACCCCACAGGCCCAGCATCACCAGCATCATCTGAATTCATCTGGATGGTTTCTCATTGCGCAACGGTATGGATCAGCCTCGGCTTTACTTAGGGGCAGCTGGGAGGTCATCGGCATCAGCCAACGATCCTGACAGGAGTGACCATCACTAGCATCGCCTCTGCGACGGATTCCGACACTGCGGTTGGCAGCATGCCGGACATATCCTGAGCATCCGCCATCAGTCACCAAGTAGGGCCATCGGCCAGCCGCCCCGGTGTGCGCTGAGGAAGATGTTGCGACCGCACCCTAGCCGCAAGCAAAAAACCTCGAAATGAGCTCACGACATCATTCAACCACAGCTTCGGGACATTCAGGTGCTTGCAATAGCTTGCAGATGCTTGCGCCAGCTGAGGTCATTGAAGTAGTTTTGCAGCCCGGCCCAGGCACGGTGCACTGATTGTTACGAGGGAAGACTTACTGTATTGTCTTTGTATCTCAGGATCAGGAATGCTCGGAAGCACAAACACTGTCCACGCCTTAGCCTGTACTGTTTTATGGGTCCTGGCTGCATCCTTTCCGGACCCTATGTTCTGAATGCAACGCAGCCGGAAAGACTAGAGACGACAGGAAACCGTAAGAACATTTTCCTTGTTCGCATCCTTCCATGGACCTGGCTGCTGAGAATGAGGACGGCAAACACCCAAGCACGTCACGTCGTCCACTTCAGAATGCAGTTTCCACAATCCAAGTGGGAGTGTGCCAGCTAAGAGGGTGGAGGCTTGCAACTACGGCCATTCTACCTAAATTAAGCTAGTCACTAGTCGGCGTCGGCTAGGCAACAGCCTCTGGCGTCAACCCTAAAGTTGAAGCCTGCCAGTTGTTCCGGCGGTTGCCAGAGGAATCGCACCGCCGGCACAAACAAACCAAGAACAAAGACCTTTGAAATTGAGAGGCAAAATGCCGACACCTTTCGCAAGGTTGAAGCCATGCCAAACAGGCCCAAGTTTCAAGCTCACCCTCTCAACACTGACAGCCGTCAAAGACTCAACCACACAGCTAAACTCAACGTCTCAAAGACCCAAGACTGCAAGCAAAAGCATGCCATTCCCGGCTTCCGCCTCCAGCACTGCAGCATCCGGAGCTGCAAACGCCGCTGCTCGGCCACACAACGGCCCTGGAGCCCTCGCCAGTGCTGCTGGACCTTTGAGCAGGAATTTGGGCTGGTGCTCTAATGTGACCCTTGACAACACCGAAGCTGATGAAACTGCTCGGGCGCTAAACAGGACCTCCACTTCCTGTTTCATTCCGGGGCTTCAGAGCTAGAACTTATGAGTGTAAGACCTTCACTTAGACTAGCATTGAAGTTTGGTGGTCCGTGGCTTTGAGCGCAAAACCTGATCCGAAAGCGTTTCAGCAGAAGCCGCCCCAACAGCAACACGGTAAGCCATGCGAATCTAAAATTGTCCCGCATCCACTAGTCTCTAGCTAATGCAATCTTGGCCTAAAGGCATTACAACTCAGCTCCTATGCCATCAACTTCAAGAGCGAGTTTTGAGAGCAAGGGACACGAACGGCAGCAAGATGACCGCTCTGCAGAAACAGGAACCGGCGCCAGCGTGCCAGGGACAGGGCAAAAAGAAGCCTCGTGGCCGGCAGCAGAACAGTCCTGCCCATAGCTATGTGTGGACATGGGTTGTTCGATTCGGCTGTTGTGGTGTCAGTCTTAGTCCCCTAGTGCTACATATGTTGGCATAGTGGCCTGGTGACAAGTTTGGACGCACGCGCTGACACACCCCTCAAACCACATGGGTCGCGTGGCCTTGCGTACAAACAGTCTAGACAGCCATGCAGGACACCACCCCCACCCCCCCACCGCCCCCACCGCCCCCAGCGCCCCCACCACCCCCACCACCACCACCACCACCACGACCACAACCACCAGCTGTTAAATGACACGAGCCCAATGCCCGCTCTTCTTGTACAGAATGCCATGATGCCGAATGGCTCAAGACTGGACGACTGCTTGATCGCACAAAAGAAATTGTCTTGTTGATTGTGGGGATTGGGGAACAGACAGTTCACGTCTAGAGTGATCCCAACTGGTAGGATTGTATAGTGGACTGTTGCAGCGTAGCGGAGCTTCGGCTCTGGAACCAGGGAAGAGTGAGAGAGAATGGACGTCGGAGTGAGGGCCTTGGCGGAAATCAAACTGTTTCCCCCGCCCACCTATTATGGTGAGTTGGAGAAATGAGAAGACTGGTCGTGGCAGCTGAAGAGGTATGTAGGACTGTACAAACCCATGGCCAAAGCTCTGATGGATGAGATTGAGATGAATGCTCAGAAGGTTCTCACTGATGACCTTTGTGAAGCGTATGATGTGCAGCAAACAAGAACACAGAATAACCAACTGTCACTGTTTGCCAGGCAACTGGGATACATGCGTGCTCAAATCATTGATGGAGCTGCGAGAGCGATTGTTAGGAATGAGGACACAGAGACTGGCTTTGAGATTTGGCGTCGACTGTACAACCAGTTCTCACTGCCGACTAGAGCTCGTGCCACGAATCTCTTGAATGAGATCATTGCCTTTCGATTGCGGAGTGATCACCTTGAGAGCGACTTGAGTGATTTCATCATATTGAAGGACAGACATGAGAAGACGACTGGAGTGCCATTGGACGCTGATCTGTTGATCACGTTGATAATGCAGAAGACTACTGGTCCATTGCAGCAGCACCTGAGGTTGAATGTCAGGAACATTTCGACGTTCACTGAAGCATTGGAGATTGTGTACAGCTATAGCAAGAGTAGACATCTGATTGTGCCAAGCAGGAATGACGGTCCAGTTGGCATGGATATTGGAGCACTGAAAGGAAGGAAAGGATACAAAGGAAAAGGAAAAGGAATGTACAAAGGAAAGAGCAAAGGCTTGAAAGGAAAGAAAGGAGGAAAAGGAATGAAAGGAAAAGGACATGGACAAGGATGTTTATCTGTGGTGACCCGAACCACTGGAGCAAGGAATGCCCTAAAGGAAAAGGAAGAATGTCAGCTTTGATTGAGGAAGAAGGACAAGAAGGAACGCAAGAGGAATGGAGTCAGGATGCAGAATGGTATGGTGACGAGTGGATGGATGATGAATGGAATCATGAGTGAATTGGTTCTCTCGATGACTGGTCTGGTGATTGGTCCTGGTCCGAAGATGACTGGAGCTTCTGGTCCGATGACTGGTCTTGGAGTCCTCAGGATTGAGCAACCGAGTGCTAGCGCATTGTCAGGTACAGCAGGCATTGTCAAGGTCCCGCAGGATTCTGCCAAGAGTGAATCGTCCCAGAATGTTGCGGCTGTGACTGTCGAGGCTTAGGATCAGAATGCGCCGAGATCATCCAGGACTGTTCGTACTGCCAAGCCTGGAATCATGACGAATTTGTTTGTTGGAGCGTGCATGCTGATTGGTGCATTGAGTGCCGGAGTCCCGCCGGTAACTGGCCGGAATGATCCGGAGAATGATCCTTTGAGCTGTGACGACAGACTGGTCGAGTTTCACATGCAGGCTGGATTGACTGACAAGACGTGGATCTTGTTTGACAGTGGAGCTTGCGCGAACTGTTGTCCGGAATGGTTTGCACCGGACTACCCTGTTTTGCCGTTGAATGAAAGTGCCCCTTCACTGCGAAGCTTGTCGGGAAAAGCACTGGAAGTGCAAGGTCGCAAGATTGTGCGGCTTGATTGTGGCAATGGTCACTCGTTGAGCGTGCAATTCTACGTGTGCACTGGGATACCTTTCCCACTGGTGAGTGTTGCCCGACTGTTGTTGCAAGACTTCTGGACGGTAATGGCCAAGGACTACTTGGCCTTGATTGATCCGACTGGAAATCCTGTTCCGATTGTGCGTCCAGGAAAACTGGTGTATTTGACACCGACTGTCATCCCTTATGCCGTGGCAGATGCGGCAAGAAAGGCAGCGAGTTGTCTCCCAGAAGTGATGACTGGGATTGAGCTTGAGCGTGGATCCGTTGAGTTGCGTGGAGTGTCTGACATGCATGATGGTTCGATTGACCACGTGTTCCAAATTGGAGCACGGATTGCAGCTGCTCAAGGAATGAAGGTCAAGGAAGGCTACAAATGGGACATGTGGGAGCTCAATGAACCTGAGTTGAAGTTGATTCGGCATGTTCGAATGTGGCGTCATGAAATGCTTGATCCAAGAATAAGATTGGCGAACAAGTCGCCAGTGCCGATCGCTGGTCAATGGTCGAGATTGACTGGTGAGAGAGTGACGTACAAGACATACAAGGACGGCTCGACTGCCGCTGTCAGGGATGGAAATTTCCTGACCTTGTCGAATGCAAGGTCTACTGATCCCAAGCAATGGCGAGGACGAGTGGAATTCGGATTGAAGCACAAGCCTCAACTGAGACATGTGCAGAAGACTGCACCACGTCCATATGATCCAATAATCGGACGTGACAAGAGTGAGGTTGTGAATGAGGACATCGTCGAATTCCATAAGTCCAATGACCCAAGTGGTACAGTGGACAGACTTGACAATGAGCCTGCTATCCTTGATCAGCAGGTTCGAGTGAGTAGGAATGTCGAAGAACATGAGCTTGAGAATGCCTTGCGTGCATTGCCTCAACATGGAAGCAAACTGAAGGAGTTACTGTTGCAAGTGTTCAATCTCGAGGACCCTGAGACTGCAGCACCACGGACTGCTGACCGTTGGATACTGCTACCTCGATATTGGATACGAATGCATCATGAGTGGAGGGACTGTTACTTCCACCCAGATGATGCTCCTTCGCCTGTTGATGGATTGTTGAGCGACTGCTTGTGGGGTGATCGATATACAATGTTCTTCGATTCCAGTGACCCTTCCAAGATTGACACTGGACATCAGAATGAATGGGCAGACATTTGATGGAAGTGTCAGGAAGTGTGATGACCCAAGGGGTCACACTGGTCACAAATGGATTGGCTACACACTGTTTGTTCCACTTGACAGACCGACTGCTGGTGGAAATGCAGAACAGCAGACCGATGACTCCTGGCGAACCTTCGGAGAGTGAAAGAAGACTGCACGAGTTGACCCACTTGCCGTATCGCGACTGGTGTGAACACAGTGTTCGGTCGAAAGGACGGCAGAGTCATGCCGTGAAGAAGAATGACTGACAACCAGTGATCCAGATTGACTTCTCCTTTCTGGCGACGGAGAATGATCTTCCGAAGAGGACAATCTTGAATGCAACTGACGCGCAGACTGGCTACTCAATGGCTGTAGTGTTGCCTGCGAAAGGCAGCATTGAGAAGTATGCCGTGGCCGAATTGCGTCGATTTGTGTTTGAGGTTGGACGAACCTTCGGGATTGTCCAGTATGACAAGGAAAGTTCACTGAAGTCGATTGCCAAGGATGTGTGCAAGACGATCGGTGGATTGTCGATGCGTGCAGCACCGACTGGACACTCTCAGAGTCAAGGAAGTGTTGGCAATGTGCAGAGGACTTTGTATGGTCAACTGAGGACACTGCTGTCCCAAGTGCAAGAATCGACAGGCCTCAAGTTGACGTCGGACTCGCCAATGTTCACTTGGTGTGTGAAGCATGCTCAATGGCTGATCGACCGCTATCTGAATGGAAGTGATGGCAAGACTGCCTACAGCAGAAGGTGGTCGCGTGAGTACAATGGCGCATTGTGCATGTTTGGTGAATGGATTGTGGCAAAGCTGCCTATCAACCGGAAAGTGAAGATTCCAAAAGGAGGATCTCAATGGTTCTCTGGAGTGTACATTGGGAAGGAACACTGAGGCAGATGAAGTCATCCTTGGAAATGAGAATGGCGTCTTCAAGGTCCGCACTGTGAAGTGGAGACCTCCGTCTCAGCAATGGAATGCCACAGGAGTGTCGAAAATGTTGTCAGTGCCAAGGCAGCCCAAAGGTGATGGAGTGGACTCGACTGCGTTCGTAATGCCACCTGATCTTGGAGTGAGAGGCCGAGTGAAGCCTCCTCCTGGATTGTCACGCGTCGAGGAAGATGAAGAGAATGAGGAAGATGGGCAGCTTGAGGATATGGTCCCTGGACAGAGTGAAAGCCTGACTGTTCAAGATCTCTTGGACAATGATGGCGCTGACCGAGCACCTGCAGAGATTGTCCATGACCCTCCTGAGACTGGAGAGAATGCACCAAATAAAGCAAGGATAGATCCAGATGCTCCAGCGACTGAACCTGTTGGCAAGCAAATGAGGATTTCTGCAGTGCATCATGTTTTTTTGAACGCGCAAGGCTCTCTGTTCGAGCCCATCAGCACCGACCTATCCTAATTCGATTACTGGTGGCTTAAATTAGCGTCCCCTGTCCCTTTTGGGCTTGTGTACGATCTTCTGCCAGTAGGTGCGGTCCTGGCATTTAGGATGGACATAACGGAATAAGGAAGTATTGTCCATCCATACAAGGCCCAATGCCCTGTGGGCATATCGTACTTGTTGAAAGGAGGGAATTTCAAAAAAAATCGTGATGTATATGGTCATGAGGAGGTGCCTGGTCTGACAGTAAGTGATCAATGCGCTGCGCTGCTTGTGCCATGCAGGATTCGGCCCAGTGTGTTTTTGGGCGGCCTGGCCTATTGGGTGCCCTGATATGCCGGTATGCATGTGAACTCCTATACGTAGACTTGTTCTCTATAGATTCCGGGTGTCGATGAATATGTCCAAATAGCTGAAGACGCTGTTGTGAATATAATTGAGAAGGCGACTGAACCCGCCGACTGGCGTAGGCTAGGGAGGCCAGATATTGATTGGAGCATTGTGCGTCCGTGGGGTCTAAAACTCTATGATAATATGAGGATTTGATCTTGAAAATACGTCGGAGAGATTTGTAGTGAACAGTGTCTAACTTACGAATCTGAGGAGAGGTCAACAAGACACTGGCCATGGCATACATCATTATAGTAAGTACAATGGATCGGTATA
Organism: Symbiodinium necroappetens; assembly: GCA_905231915.1. NCBI lineage: Eukaryota > Dinophyceae > Suessiales > Symbiodiniaceae > Symbiodinium > Symbiodinium necroappetens. The sequence continues at coordinate 39,821 of CAJNJA010071364.1, read as the reverse complement.
CCGTAAGTTTCCAGGAAGGAGGGAGAGAAGCGTGTGAACGGAGCGGTCGAAGCAGTTTAGAGGCGGTAACTGCCTGTGATACTCGATAAGAAGTATTTATGCGGTTACTGTTGGTGGGGTCTAAGTAGACACCGAGGTATTTAACTTCATCCGAAAGAGGGACGGGAGCAAGCGGGTGGTGTATTCCACCACAGTAGCTGCAATCACATGATGATTGATGATGAGGCGCGTAATAAATACGCTGAGTAGAGTGAAAGCGGAGGTGCTCACATTTATCTTCATTAAGTACAAGGCCTCTTCTGTTGCCCTGATACTGTACTGTGTGAAGAAGGCGATTCAATTTTTCCGATGAGCAAGAAAGGAGAACTGTATCATCTGCGTACTCCAAGTCCCACAAAGGGGAAGGAACATGGAAAACTCCTGAAATTTCTCCAAATTTGGATTGATAGTCTTGTTCTACATCATGAAAGAGGTGTGTGAGAACAAATCCAAATAAATAGGGAGAAAGAGGGCAGCCCTGTCGTAGGCCTTTAGTTTGAGTTTTTACTGCAGACTTTTGAGAGGAATCTCCCACTACAAACGTAGGGTTGTCGTATAACGCCATAATGACTTCGCGCGTGTGAAGAGGAACCCCCCATGTGCTGCATAGCAGCATCGATGGCAGTGAACGTGACCGAATCAAACGCTTTACTCCAATCAATAAAGAGAGCACGAAAAGGGGAGTGTTGCCTCTCAAAAACTTCTTAGAGGCGTCTGATAATATGAATGGGCTGCGTGGTAGAGCGGTTTTTGCGGAAGCCAAATTGTCGGTCTCGAACTCTGGGATCCAGATGGTGCTGTAGCTTATGCTGCAGCATAGAAGCGAATATTTTGTACGAGATATTTGTGAGTGAGATCGGGCGGTAATTGGATAAGAGTCGAGAGTCTTTTTGCGTGTTCTTGAGAATCATAACGACTTCTGAGAATAACCACGAGGAGGGAACTTTGGCTTCCGCGTGGCACTGGTTGTAATGCGAAAGGAGATAAAGTTTAAGAACGTACGGAGCGTGTTTATAGATGTCACCCGGGATATCATTGGGGCCTGGTGCCTTTCTTGGTTTGAGGCGTCTAAGCACCATATCTAGGTCATGCATGGTGAAAGGCGAATCTATTTCCGACACTGGCGGGTAAGGATTGTTAACTGGGACCGAGGGGTCAGCGACTGAGTGCCAAACTTTGTCGGCTAGGTAATCTGCAAACGTCTTGGCACGCTGAGAAGATGAGACTAGTTTTCCGTGCGTGTCATACAGACCTGCGGCCCTAGGTTTAAACTCCGAGCGAATCTGTCTAGTGTGATCCCACTGATGAACTGAGCTTCCTTGGAAATCATTAACCAAGTTTTGCGCTATGAAGAGCTTCTTATCATTGCGCGCCGATTTTTTAATATTTTTGCGGGCAGCCTTAAGATGGGCGCAATCGGTAAAGCTGGTAGCTTGAAATCTAGAATCTAGATATAAGGCGCAGCGTGCGTTCTGAGATCCATGGTTTTTTGGCAGCAAGAGGTAGCTCTGGTATGAGATGAAAATTGTCCTTTATATGAGAGTGTAGAAAATCGTCTTGAGAGGTAACTGGAAGGAGGGTCCAGTTTGCTTCATTAAAACCTATTTCAGGAGGGCGAAGAGAGGCGGAAGGGGTGGTTGAAAAGCGACCTAGTTTACCGGAGGAGTGGACGCCTTTCTTGGCCAGGCGATCTGCAAGTTCGTTGCCTGGAATTCCTTCATGAGAAGGAACCTTTAACAGACCAACTCGGTAAAAGGTGCGGAGTGCTGTAAAATATTGCTGTGCCAGGATGAACAACTGATGGTGGGCTACTGGCGTGGACGAGCCAAGCAGGAGTGATTGCGCATACTGTGAGTCTGTGTGTACAACGACTGCGTCGCCTCTTTGGAACTCGGAAAAGTAAAGTAGGTAATCAAACAACTCTATAAGTGCTTTGAGTTCTCCTGTATTATTGGAGCCGGGGAGCTCAGGAAGATATGTGGTAGGCTCCGATCGGACTTTTCCCCAAGATTGTAACCAGTCATCGTTGACTGTGGGATGAGGAGGGAGCGAAGGGCCCGAGGTGAGTGCAAAGCCCCACCCTGCGGGGTTATCAAAGGAGACTGTACGGTTATTAGGACAGGAGCCATCAGTCTAGGCAACAACGGTTCGAGAGGGAGAGGAGGGGAATGAGAAGGTGTTATCCGTTTTATCGAGGAGGGCGGTTTCTATAGTAGTGTAAAAGGACGCAAGGTCCGTATAGTCTTTTTTGTGGTGTGATTGTTTCGAAGGCGCGGGTTGGAACTGGGTTTGAAGGGAGAAGAGAAGAGGGAGGTGGCGGGAATTGACAAGTTGTTGAAAAATGTTTCCTTCAAAGGTGATGAATTGACGAAGCGATGGGGGCAAGATCGCGTAATCCAATGTGGTCCAGTCAGTGATATTGGCAGTCTCCAGGAGATGGTCCTGGCAGCTCATCTCTTTATAGGAAACGCGGCGTTTAAGAGGTAGGTCTTGGAACATTTGAGGTAGTTCCAAGCCGTGTCCCTCTAGGAGGTCAATAAGATGAAGCGCATTGTCTCGTTCTATGTCTAAAATTGTCTGACGTTTTCCAACCACATATTGGCCAACATGTTGTTGAGTACGGTCAATGTTGGGGTCCAGGCGGGTGTTACAGTCGCCCATGAGCAGAATATGGGGTGAATTTGAATGGTTGATGAGAAGTTCTGCCAGGTCCTCCCAAAAGGAGGATTTGCGCCGCCGGTCTTCTTCGGCATCTTCTACTGTACTTGGAGCGTAGATGTTGAAGATGGTGATTGGATGTGGTAACGTATCGAGAGTGGGCTCGCAGATGCGAGAGGAATGTGGTTTAAAATCCCTGGTATGGGAGCGCAACTGTATCTGCGATCTTGCGCCTCCGTAGAGCGCCTACCTCTTTGCGTTCCCCCGTGAGCTCCGCGGTGTTGGTAGCCACTTGGCATTATTGTCGTTGCCGCTCGGGGCTCCGCGCCTGCATAACGTAAGTGTGGATAACTTGAGTATTGTGGAACGGGTTCGGCGTGAAGGGGTTCCCCTCGATGTAATGGGCGCTCTCTTGGACTCACCGCGCTAGGCAAGTCTGCTTGGCGCTGGTAGCCCCGAGACGCTCCTATCCTATTGAGTTGGCGCATCTTCTGTACGCCTGAAGAAGAGGCCAGCGGCTTCCCGGCCCGCCTCCCGTGGAGGCCACCGCTCTCAGGACGATCCCACATAACGTCTTAGAATCCGATCGAGTGGTGTCCAACTCGGAAGATTGGCCTCTCCGCATGGCGTGCAGCCAAAGCGCCTCCTTGCCGTAAAACCGGCATCGGAATATTGTCATACCGTTCGGCAGATAAAAGGAGGTGCGCCACAGTATGCTATGTGGCTTCGGTTTTGCACCAGGCAGGTACTGTATGTTGCCGTTCAGGGCATGGACTAGTTTATTTAAGCCACCAGTAAACCTGAAAAAGTCACTTGTTCGGTGCTGCGGGCTCGTGGGTGTCCTAGCGCTGACGTGGGGTGAGACGAGTGCAGAGGTCTCCTGTGCACTAAAAAACCCCAAGAAACCGAAGACAGGAGGCTTGCACCCTGGAAAAGGTGAAAATCTAGACCTACGGGTGAGAAGTCGGTTGCTGCCCTCACTCCCTTCACTGCCTTAGTGGCCCCCTCACAGTATCCTAAGCTACCGACGCGGCTATCTACTGTGAAACCGAGACCAAAGGTCTCCTCGTCCCGAAGGACGTAACTTGAGTGGTTGGTAACTTGAGTGGTCGTCCTCGTCTGCGTCATCTGCGTCGTCGATATAACGTAAGTGATAACGTAAGTGGTCGTCTGCGTCCGCGTCGTCAGGGTTTGAGGTTCTGGAGGGGGCTTCGGGCAACTGGGTTTAGTAGCTACCATAAGAGAGGTGTTTAAAAGACAAAAGCGGCTGTCATTGACTGTGTCAAAGAGCTTCAGCTGAATGCACCTGGGCAGCAGGAATAGTCAGGGGGTAAGCCAATGTGCTATCCAGGGATATGAGATTCTTTTTCGTATCGTAGCTGGAGAACCAACCACGCTTGGGTAAGGATCATATCATGGTAACCTCTTGCTACCAAGAGTAACGCGAGTGCCTCCATGCGGTTGCCTTTGTTGTTCCAGTGGCGGTCGAGGAGGTGTTGCTTCTGGGATCCTATCTCTGACATATCTGGGGCTCTGGCAACAAAAAGGTCGTACAATGTACCCAGAGGATCATTCGGGGCAGGGAGGTGCTGATTCTTAGTGGTCTGCAGGCGATACATTGCTGCTACTTGATAGTATAGTGTGTCGAAGAAACAACTACCAGCCCCTGCAAGCTTCTTGAGATCGTCATTAGTGTAAGGAGCGTTTCCCATAAAAACCGATTCCAAGACCGGGTTGTCTTCGAGTGCTTGCAAAAAGGAGTCCGCGTATTGATCAACCAGATACTCGCTAGCATCAGACAGAAAGCTATAGGCCAGTTCCTCAAGAACCTTAGTAGACCATGCTACTTCAGAGATCTGTTCTTTTAGGGCAAATGAGTAACTGCGGCGAACAAGTGAAACCCATGGCGCAAGGTCCAAAGTGATGAGGGAGTCGTAGTCGACTCCAAGCTCTGGTTGCAAATTGGGATCTGGAAGTTGAGCTCGTGATATAACTTCATACGGGACAGCTTCATACGATTCTTGAAGTACAGTGAGCAAGTAGCTAGACGCCTGTATGTTGCAAACCTTCACTGTATAGCCGAGGTTCTGGAACCAAGGGTCGGGGCTGAGGAAGTACTTGTCAGCGGGCAACGAAAGACTGTTTGTATTTTGGGCCAAGGGAGTACCTTAAGGGGGTCGTTCGGGCCTGGGTAGAGGGCCTCTGTAAACCATTCAGTAAATGCATCGGGGAGGTCGTGTCTACCATGAATGGCTCTAAGGGAGTTCGAGAGAGCGTCAATGTAAAGTGCGGGATGGGTCTGCATTGTGTGCAACATCGATCTTTCATAGCCGAAAAGAAGCGCATGACGCACTGGGTTTAAGGAGTCCTGACAGCGGGGTCCGTAATAGCGCGCGGCCCATTGCACCCATGCTACGCAGCCAGAGCAATCCCCTTTACCGTAAAGAGATTTGCTAGCGCTACAGAGTTGGTCTTTAGCGCGAATGAGGGGGCACGCAAACCCTTGGGTAACGGTTTGGGCAAAAGGCTCTAGGTGAGCATACCGCAAGGAGTTCTGCAGTTTCTGGAGGTTGTTAACTCCCGCGGGGGCCAAACAATCATCACAATCTGCGTTAGTACCCAGCAAATTCATACAACCCGCACATGGAATAATCATCTCGGATTCGCTGGAGTAATCACGTCCACCGGTAGCACGTCGGGGGCGTGAGTCTGTACCATAAGCAGCCTGGGCCCACGGATCATCGTCTTGCTGTTGCGAGTACTTAGTCTTTGGGCGCTCGGCTTGGGTTGTAGGGACATAGGAGGACCATCTATCGGTACCCTTTCCTGTTCGCCTTTCATAGGAGTCACCTTTACCCTTGCCTTTGGAATCCCATGTAGGTTTAGTGCGATACTTCCCTTTGCTATCTCCTTTATCTTTGTTGCGGCCTTTGCCTGTTTTCCCAAAGGAGGAATGTTCCAATCCCTGGTCCATCATTGCTTGCTGGATAATGGGTTGCATCCCTGTCATTGAGGCTAGGAGGTGTGACGGGTTTTTAGCTAAGGTCTGAAGGAGGTCCGGAGTAAGCTCCATCGGGTAAATTTCGTAGGGAAAAAGTTGTATGGCTTGTTCAGGAGTGATGTTAGACAAATCTTGGGTTTGGGAATAATGAAACCTGAGTGTGGTGGTGCTGTGTCGGGCTGCGCTCTGGTAGGCCTGCAAGAACTTGAGCGTGGTAGTCATACGATCCTGAAAAGTTCTTGGGAAAGTTTCGAAAACATGTGTTCTATGCTGGGGCTGGATTGCAATCTGACACACCGATGTATTGCGGGAGGGAAGGTAAATAACCATCGCTACAAGCTCATCGTTGTCCGTGTTGTAGGCTTGCAAGCTGTTGTAATCTATTTTAAGATAGCTGGAGATGAGCGGCGTACCATCTGATGTAGGAGCCTTGGTCAGCGAGTCGACTAAGGCGTACAGGGGTTGGCGCTCAAGTCGTTCTGTTAGGGAGAGGTCACGTTCAATCTTAATGGGGGTATCTGCTGTGTAATTTGTTGGGTCTCGGTTGTGAAAGTACCGCTTGCTCATGCGAAAGTTCTGAAGGAACTGCTTAGCCATTGCTTCAGTGAGAAACACAACTCGGATAAAGCTAGTTGCGCTCGTAAGGAGGTGGTTTGAGACCGACTGCACATCGACATGCGTAAGCTCGGCAACTTTGAGCAAATACCACATGTTATCATCGATTGCTTTCTTGCCACAAAAAGGCGGGACACCATGTATCAGAAGAGTGCGCTTGTGTAACTCGGACTCGACTGAGCTGAGACTAGCTTTAACGAGAGTGTTGTTGGTTTCTAAAGTACGAATCTGAGGTGCAATGTTATTTGCAACATGTGAGTGGATCTCGGCTAGAGCGGGTCCCACAACTGTAGAATGGTACTCTTGGAAGGCCTCCTTAATGGTTTCTTTTCCGATCTCTGGGGGCTGCGTGGAGCTCGAAGGTGCCTGGGGGAGAGGCACATCTGTTGTCATAGAGAATTGTCCTAGGCTTGGATCGAGGCGGGCTTCCTTTCTGGGGCGTTGGGTTGCCATAAAAACCTTCATTGCTTCAGGGTCTGCTTGGAGCCTTTGTACAAGTTCGGGATCCATGTCCCCCCAGGAGGGGGGTTCCTCGTCGTCCGATTTTACGGACCTTAGGCCGGTTATGTTAGATGAGATAGAGATTTGCGACTGCACTTTCTGTTGATGAGATTGAAGCAATCCGTCGTACATCTGTTTGGCTATGGTTTGGGCCTCGGTACCAGACCGAAGGATATATGTGTCGTTATCGCGCCCCTGAAGGCTCCTTGTGGGGCCGATAAGCGTATCCTGTAATACACGGGGTGCTTGCATTGCTGTCACTGGTTGCTCGATTCCAGGAGGAGGCGGAGTTTCGTCAGAAGGCACCGAAGCGGCAGGGTCCATGGCGTTCGCGGGCGCCGATGCCGTCTCCATGGCTAACGTGAGTGCTGCCTAACTTAAGTACCAACAAAACTTGCCCGAAGGCGGAAAAAGTGGAAAAATAAGAACCAAGCAAAGTAGCGCTAAGTAAAACACTAGCCAACAAAGCCGATGCGGCATATACCTAGAATGCCGAAAGGCGTGTCGTAGTGTGGCCCCTAGGGCAGTGAATGTGTGACCTGCTGTGTGCGCAGAGCACAGGTGGCTCGCTAGCCTGATTTCCAGGCCTGGGCTTCCCCGGGCCGGGATCGTCCTGCTGCTCGAGCCTAGTGCATCATGTTATTGCAGGAGATTCCCACTTGCAAATGGATTGCGTCGATTGTTGGAGTTGAAGAAGTGGTTGGCAAAGTTGGAACCAAGATCGAAGTTGATGTGAATGCGGAGGAAGGAGAGCTTGATCAGGAAATGCGATTAGCAGAGCCACTGCTCTGGGAGAGTGAGTTCTCGCCTGAAGCTGAGAAGAAAGGAGTGATCAAGGAGATGAACTCGATGAAGGAATTTGATGTGTATGATGAGGCGATGGTGAAGGATTGTACTGAGGAGCAGGTCAGTGAGGCCCTCGACTGCACATGGGTCAAGGTCTGGAAGACGGAAACAGACCTAGTGGTTGTGAGAGGTTGTTTCCAGAATGTTGAGAAGACTGAAGAAGACAACCTGTTTGCGTCGACACCTTCACCGGTGACAATGAGATTGTTGCTTTACATGTCGCAAATACCCTGGGAGATGTGAGCGCTGCCTTCCTGCATGCAGCAATGTCAGGTGAAGTGTTTGTTTGGCCGCCAAAGGAATTTTATCCAAATGGTGACTGTCTCTGGAAGCTGAAGAAGGCGATGTATGGATTGAGACAGGCCCCGAAACTGTGGCAGGAACATTTCGCTGAGGTAATTAATGACCTCACGAATGGGATTCAGGAGATGCAAAAGTGATCCGAATCTACTGCCATGAATCGGGAAGATTGTATGTGCTTGCATATGTCGATGATCTGTTGGTCGTAGGGACTGACGAAATGCGCAAGGACTTTATGTCCAGACTGTCAGAAGAAGTTTTGCTCAAAGAGACTGGCAAGCTTGTGCCAGGGACTGAGCACTCCTTTCTTGGCAGAAGATTGCGACACAATGGTGATTCGATTGATGTTTGCATGTCACAGAACTATGTTGACTCGATCTTGGATCTGTATGGCATGCAGAATGCCAAGCCAGTAGCAACGACTGGCTCTGTGACGATTGCCAAGACTGTTTCGGACACACCTTTGAGTCCCAAAGAACACTCGTTGTACAGGACTGCAGTTGGTAAACTGCTTTGGTTGACATTGCTTATGCGACAAAAGAACTAAGTCGGGATGTGACTGCCCCGACAATGCAGAGTGTCGCTAAGCTTAAGCATTTGTTGAGATACCTGATTGGTACCAATATGTGTGTCGTGAGACTGCGTCCATCGTACCAGTTGTCTGATGGCGACTGCTCTTTGGATGTGAATGTTTATGTGGATTCTGACTGGGCTGGCTGCTCGAAAGCGAGAAAGTCAACCAGTGGATCTATTGTGAATGTCCTTGGGTGCAACATGGTCAGCGCTGCTAGGACACAAGGTACATTAGCATTGTCTTCCGGTGAAGCGGAATTGTATGCGATTGGCCAAGGAGTGTCTGAAGCACTGTTCCTTCGGTCAAGTTGCTTGAGGCAGGACTGGCAAAGAAGGTTGGTGTGATTGCCCACACTGACTCTACTGCCGGCAAGTCAATGGCAACCCGCTTTGGCACTGGAAAGAAAACGAAGCATGTGGAACTGCGGTTCCTCTATGTTCAGAATTTGGTGCAAATGGGTTTGCTTCGCATGGCTAAGATTGAGGGAGTGCGGAACCCCGCTGACCTAATGACCAAGTATGTTGCCACTGATGTGTTGCAAAGATTGATTACACACTTGGGAGTGGTTTCCAATTGGTTCAAGGGGAATGAGCCCTCTGATGCAAATGATGCTGATGATCATGTTGCCGCCCTGAATGCTCACCGCATGCCCCACGCGCCGCGTGCGTGCACTCCACTGCACACACTGCGCGCAAATGCTCTTTTGGGCGACGGTGGACTGAAGTCCGCGTCGAGGGACTGAGTGCATGAGCTTCCGATTGCAGCTGAATGCAGTGTGCATGTCCTTGAGTGAGTGAATGCAACATGTCAATGCTGTCTTGTGCTGTCTTGTCTAATGAGTCTAATGCAAAGTGAAGCCGACTGCTTGTCATGACTGCATGTGCACTGTTGGATTCCCTGAAAAGCCCAAAACCAAAGAAAGAGAGAGTGAGAGAATGAGAGGAAATTTTCCGATTCGAAATGATTTCTTCGATTGCCTGATTTGCCGATCTCGAATGAGATTGGATTCCTTTTGCAGAAATGCAGAATTTAGTGAATGCGATTTTTAGGTCCTGATGCAAGGGACTGTCTGAGACAATTGCCTTGCTGAGTGAACAATGTGTTTCCCCGACACGTTTTCTCTTGTTCTTTTCCTTAGTGCGACTGTAGATTGTCCCGAGCGCCCTCTGTGACTGCCTCTTTGCTCGACTGTAGCAGTGGCCGCCCCTTCGTTGCCGACTATTCCGGAAGTCCAGTACGAGAATCTGACTGGAGAGCATTTGGCTGCAGATTAGCCCCCCGTTCTGACTGGCCGCACGGTTGATGAGATTAAGAATGAAGGAGTGCAGGCCACACTGGTCTCTCCACCTGACTGAGAAGTTGCCTGCCCGACTGCCTTCACCCGAGTGATCCCGGACACTGCAGGTGTCTTGGTTGTGAATGCAGAGATTGGGAATGATGGTCCCGATGAAAGTCAGAATGGGAACCTGGCCGTTGATGCCGCGATTGGCATCCGACCTCGGCCTTCCACTGCCCCGAGTGTCGCTGCCGCCGCCACTGTCAGCACAGCGACTGGCAAAGGTGTTGGCAAGAATGGCACCCCTGCCGAAGCACTGCATGTGATGAATGAGATGCTGGTGCATTACAGACTGTCCAGGAATGGTCCTGTCAACCTGGAAGTGTCTGCGGCACTGACCCGACTGGACTTCGGGAAAGATGTCACAAGGATCTTGCAGCGATTGGACGAGTTTGTCACGACTGACAGCCACGTCGACTGTGACAAGATTGTTGTTGAAGCCGCGGCGATTGCCGATCGACTGTACAATGCCCAGGTCGGACTGGCTGAAGCTGTCTACCGCCGCGAGGCGAATGAGGATTGGGCCCCGCTACTGTCCTGCATGATTCCTGGAACAAGGAGTGGAGGAATGGCAGGATGCAGATTTGAGCATGACCAGGGCTGAGAGAATGTTCCTCACCAAGGGGAACTGGCATATCGAATGGAAGTACAGCCCCAATGCCAAGGAGAATGTCACGCATGATCTGGTGAATGTGTACGACTGGGTGATGCTTCCCGCGAGTGTGGGAGAGAAGTTCTACCAGAATGGCGTGATTGATCTTTCGCAATTCCCGGGCCATCAGCTGAATGGCAGTTTCAATGCCTTGTCAGCAATGCGAAAGACTGTGCAATGGTTTTTGCCAGGATTGCTTTGCGGAGAATGCAGCTCATGGAGGGAGTGTCTTCGTGCTTCGCCGAAGGAGCAAAATGGAGGCCCACCGCCAATGGGTCGAAGCCTCCAATGGCAAAATGAAGCTAGACAACTACTTCAACAGGCAGTTCACGGACCACATCTCGACCCAGAATGGCGTCCCCGACACCACTGAGGTCCCTGCTGGTGTGGCGAATGTGCCGAAGAAGTGGATCTGGACTGTGCCAGAGGCGTCCCTGAAGAGTGGGCATCATCAGAATGCCCTTGAATGATCCAATGATGCTCACCAACAATGGCCCGCCTCTCCTCTGCCTCTCCGAAATGGCAGAATGGAATCGCCTTGCCACCTTGCCTCACAGTGGCTTGGTCGAATGGCGACTGATGGGACACACAATGGTCCCTGTGCAGCAGGCCTTTGGAGGTGGACTGGATAACGACTGTTCCACCTGGGATGAGCTCTATGGAGATGAAGATGATGAGAATGCGAATGCCTGGAATGGACCCGCCTCCTCGACTGCCTCGAAGAAGCGGAATGCAGAGAGTGCGTTCCAAGGCCCAGCGACTGTCCTTTCCCAGGTCGCGAATGCTCTGATTCCTGGAGCAGAAGTGATTCTCAGAATGAATGCCAAGGGCAAGTGAGCGCACTGAGCCGATTGTTTAATTTAGGAGTGCGCGATCGAATGCCACGTGTCTTGGAAATGCAACGTTTTTGTTGAAATGTTGAATGGATTTCTTCAGCGGATTGCCGAGAATGAAATTCTTGGATTCAATGATGTACAGAGCAGGACCCGACTGTGAGCACATCGAATGTACAGTGCAATGTGCCTCCGTCTTTGGCAAGTGACTCGAGTGTTTCCATGTGTTCGAGCAAAAGTCCTGAATGAGAGCAATGCGGTGCAATTGTTTAGTTCGTTTTCTTTCTCCTTGACTGCTGATTGTCATTGTCTCGTTATTGTTTTTTTAGTGATCTTAGGCTAATTTCAAGATCAAGGGACTGTGTTGAATGACACGAGCCCATGCCCGCTCTTCTTGTACCATATTGCCATGATGCCGAATGGCTCAAGACTGGACGACTGCTTGATCGCACGAAGGAAAGTGTCTTGTTGATTGTGAGGATTGGGGAACAGACTGTTCACATTTAGAGTGATCCCAACTGGTAGGATTTTGTAGTGGGAATTTTGCACCACCACCACCACCACCACCAGCACCACCGCCACACAGCTGCCGCTGCGGCAACTTCTCTGGAGCAGTGTTCGCTGAAACTTCTTGTCGTCCCCACCTCATCTACAATACCGACCACCCACAAATCCTTCGAAGCCGTCGGGTGCGCATTCGCGCTGTTTGGCCACGCAGCCAAGCTTGGAGCCTGAAGCTCAAAAAACGAAACCACATGCTGGAACACTGAAAGGGATGCGATAGCTTCGAGGCGTGTTCGGCAAGGCTTTACTGGGAGTCTTTGTTGAAAGCCGATACCCGGAGTTTCGATTTGGGTTGGTGACCGGGTTGGTGTCGGTTATTCTAGTCTAGGATATGGATGCCTTCGGACTCGAGAGTGGATGAACCTTCCATGCTTTGTGTAACGAGACTCACAACAAGCAGGGCCCCCAACCCAAAGCACTATTCCATACGGCGCTTGTCATCATGTTTGTTCAAACACGAAGGCCGGTCCAACACTATGTCAGCAAAGCCATGCAAGGAACAGTAATTCTGCAATAACCCACACCACATCGCAGCTTCCAGTCTGACGTGCGAATGCCGCTCGCTAAAACCCACCCGTGTCCTTTAATTCCCCTGCAGACACAAACAGGCTAACCTGGACACCGACGCGATACCCCGAAGCTCGAATACCCAAAGGCCTCAGGGCTGCCGACGCTCGGACAGCCAAAAGCTGTCGCCACCAGTGTGCGAGTCGCTTGACGGCACAAAGGCGCTGGCGGAACCTCCAACCTGTGCTCCAGCCATTCCAAAACTTCCTTGACAACATCTGGTCTAACGTGTTCGACGCTCACCGCAAGCGGGCTCTGGAGGTTGTCAGATTCCGCACTCGGAAGGTGTGAAGACATCACTCAAGACGTTTGCAAGGTTCACGCGCGTCGATGTGGTGGCGGCTCTTCCTAACTCCATCGTGACGATGACGGCTGTGGGTGGCTGCTTTGGCGATGACGATCATGATTCCTGCCCCACGAGCACGGCGATGAGAGGAGAATAATGGTGAGGATGGCGAAGAGGACATCGACTGAGGAAGTTGCACTTGCTTTGCATGTTGTGCTTTTTGTACCCAGTCTCCACACATGGAGACTATGCAGTAAGAAATAGTAAGAAAGCTCCAAAACAAGTTTCCTCAACATTAAGGCTTTCCGGCTTTGGACGTTCACATTTCGGATTGAGACTGAGGATGTCGAGGTCGGCTTCTTGGTACATGGTAGCCCGGGGTTGGAGGATTTGGAGATTTACAAGTTCGCACAACTGAGGCTGGTTAGTAGTGCTGTACAGCTGAAATCCATGTCAGTCTCCCGACAACGGATTTTCAAGGGTCAGGTTGGGTCTCTGAGTGACCTTCGAACGCCCACGCTAGCCGAGAGTCTTATAAGCATGGGACACTCGAGCCACCCCTGTGCACCATGCGCTCTCAGCTGAGGATGGCACGACAACCTGCCCTCTCTCAACCCTCCTCCTACAAAGGGTAGATCATCCGTCCTACATGGCAATCGAAGGTGTGTCCTGTCACAAAACCGTAGCAGCATCTACAACCCCCCTCACCGGCAGAACGGCATGTCGGGGCGGCCTCGCCAGCACCGTTGCAGGCTCCTGACGGCTTGACTTTGGAGTATAGGGCCGTTTAGGGATAGGACTGTCACTGACTAGTTGGCTCATGGGCTGCTGAACGTGCTTGTTACCGTGCGTTAAGACGGTCGAACTTTCGGTGAATAGGATCTATAAAAGATTGCAACAGGCTTCGGCTCGAAGCAAGTTAGGCTTGACACAAAAGCCTCTGATCCTCCCATGCCCCTATCATCTGCAAGCTAAAGAAGCGGTTGGCTTGACCTAGGGCCCTGTGGCACGAAGCCTCCGACCCTGCATCTAAAAGCAGAAGCACTCTGAGCACTATGAAAAAACCACACTTCCACTCTGGTGTGTTCATGCATGTCGATTGCAATTTACTTTGGAGGCTCTAAGGGCCCATCTTGGGCCAATCAGTACCGGGGATTGCGAGCGCGATTCGCGGCTCAGCAAGCAAACTCAACGCCGAATTCAGCAGACTTGGATTTCGAAGCCCCCCCGGACTACCACCTCAACGCGGTGGGGGGGTGGCAACTCCTGCATTTAGTTTCGTGACTCGGTGTTTGGTGTTCTTCTGGTTGTGCTTGTGCTTCGGGCTAGTGTTCTCTGACATGTATGCAGGAGGCTAACGGTAGTAGGGCTAGGATGCTGAACATGGAACCAGGGTCTCCTTAGGGAGACAATCCATGCTAGGCTTCTGGCCAACAGTGCACTCGGGTTGGCTTCCCGTTTGCACTTATCTTCTAGCTACCGCACGGGTTACGAGTACTCGAGCGCTGCCACCGGAGCTCTCCCATCCAACTGTGACGCCCGGACAGGGGCGGAGACAGCAAGGGCGAAGGTGGCGTATGGGGCCTAAGCTCAATTGGGGATGTTGGAATGTGCAGACGTTACACTCTTATCTACATGTTACAAGCAACGGGGAGGTTACTATCAGGGGGAACGACCCAACCAAGATCGATAGCTTATGTTTGGAATTGAAGACACACGAGATTAGTCTATGTGCTATTTCAGAACACAGGTGGAGAGGCGAAGGACAAATCATGGTGGATGATGAATGGTTGTTTCTCTTTTCAGGCATTGAGGCCGAGGCGGAAAAGGCAATGCAGGGTGTTGGCTTTTTGTTGAACAGCGACATGCAGAGGGCGTGGAAAGACGCGGATCAGTTCTGTGAGTATGGTGGTGGGCGGTTGATGCGGATTAGGCTCTGCGTTAGGAGGCGTTTTTTCAGCGTTATTTCGTGTTAGCTCCTACGTTCCGTTGTTCTGACGAGGAGAAGGAAGATTTTTATGAGGTGCTGGGTGAAATGGTTGACCAAATCCCGCGGAAAGATGAAATAGTTATTTTGGGCGACTTTAATGCGCGAGTGGGGTTGGCGAATGAGGACTCGTCGGATGATTCACCTACGGTTCACGAAATGGTTGGCGGACACGGGTTACCTGAACGTAATGACAATGGTGTCAGGCTTTTGGATTTCTGTGCAAGCCGAAGTAAGAAACAACTTCGCGTGGCGAGCACTTTCTTTCAGCACAGAGAGTACGGCACGTGGTTTCATCAATCGTCACGGTGTTGGTTTCAGATTGATCATGTAATTTCTTCCCGTCAAACTCTGGGTCTAATTACGGATGTGCGGGTTATGCCGGGGTATGTACACAATACGGATCATAGGTTTTTGCGTTTGCAAATGGCGGTGCCACCCAAGGCGATGCTGCAAAAATTTTATGGGTCGTCCATTAAAGCAGGCCCTGAAAGTCGTCCTCCCAGGTTGATGGTTGGTGGGTTTCAGGATATCCAGGCGTCTGATGACTTCAACATGCAGCTCCATTCACTTATGAGTGAAGGTTTCTTTGATGAAGGCTACCCGTTGTTCGGTCATGCTGTGCGCAAAGTGGCGGAACGTTGTCTTGGCGAGGTACCTAAACGAGGGGGGCCAGAATGGAAGATAGTGTATGCAGAAGAATTAGCGCGCCTTAGCCAGGAAAAACGTCAGGTGGCTCTACATGCTCCTGGTGGGTTTATGTCCGAGGCATATAAGGAGAAGTGCAAAGATGTCAAAAAGCAGGTGAGAGGCTTTATTAATGCGTGGTGGGTGGCAAAGGCGACGGAAATACAAGCGAGGGTGGATGCCAAGGATCACAATTACCAGTTTGCGGGTTACAAGGAGCTACGGCGTGTTTTGGCGATCGGCAGGAAAAGTCCGTGCAAACTTCGCGATGCTAAGGGTAATCTGATATTAACCAGGTCAGGAAGGATTTGCCGGTGGCGAGAATATTTTAAAGACTTGTTGAATGTCCCCACGAATGTAAAGATGTACCAAATGGACAAGATTGCCAGAATTGTGCCTGATTTAAGTTTGGATGACGTACCGAGTTTTGAAGAGACGCTTGCAGCCATAGGTCGTCTGAAGTCGGGCAGGGCTGCTGGTCCGGACGGAATTGAGGCTGAAATTTTAAGCGCGATGGATGCTACTAACTTGAGAGCGCTACATGAATTTTTTGCGCGTGTGTGGACGGGTGTTGATGCTATGCCGGAGGAGTGGAAGGAGGCGTTTTTAGTTCCCTTGCCAAAAAAGGGCGACTTAACGCTATGCAAACGTTGGAGAGGCATCTTGTTGGCGTCCATTCCGGGTAAGGTTTTTGCAAGGGTCATTAACGCCAGGCTGGCCCAGTATGCGGAGACCAAGGGACTCCTACCTGAAACTCAGTGTGGCTTTAGACCCGGGCGAGGGACGATGGATATGGTGTTTGCTTTGAAACTGGCTATGGAAATTTCGGACTACAAGAAACACCCCTTTCATGTTCTGTTTGTTGACCTCGTTAAAGCGCACGATTCCGTTGCTCGCGCGGGTGTTTGGGCAGTGCTTAAAAGAAAGGGCGTCCCACCCAGGATCATTTCTATTCTACGTGACTATTACTCGAGTGAGAAGGCGAGGATTAGTGTGGAAGGTGGCTTGTCCGAAGAGTTTGAGCTGGAAACAGGACTTGGGCAGGGGTGTTGTGTGGCTCCGCTGCTCTTCAATATTTTCTTGGCTGCTGTTGTTGAGGCTTGGGTTGGAGAGTCTGGTGGAGGGGTACATTGGCTCACTCGAATTGATGGGGCACTGTTACACAGGGAAGCACAGGACAAATACTCGTCTTGGGAGGCATTAGATCTTCATGAGCTAGGCTATGCTGATGATGCTGCACTTATTGCCGATAAGATTTCGCAACTGCATGGGATGGCTAAAGGTTTCCAGCTTCATCTTCGGGAATGGGGTCTTCAATTGTCGGTCGAAAAGACTGAAGCCATGTCGTCTGCTCCGGGTATGCATGCACCTATTCAAGTCGAGGAATTCGAAGGCTTTGACGCTGTAAAGTTCTCCGAGTACCTTGAATACCTTGGTGTTATTATTCAAAGAAATGGCTCGGGTGATATGGCGGTCAAGGAAAGGTTGGAGAAAGCTAGAAAAGCGTTTTGGTCTCTCAATAGTTCTGTGTGGAACGTCCGGCAGTTGTCCATAAGCACCCAAATTAGCGTCTACCGCGCTTGTGTTCTGTCTGTTTTATTGTATGGGGCTGAAGTGTGGACGCATACCTACCCGGTGCGGAAAAAACTGGAGAAATTTCACATGATCTGTTTGCGGCGGCTTTCGGGTTACGGGCTGCGATACCAACGGGATCATTCACTTTCCAATGATGACCTGAGGGCGTGGCTGGGTGTCCCCTCCATTGCAGATCTTGTCTGCCAATGTCGGCTTAGGTGGCTTGGTCATGTAGGTCGTATGCCGGATCACAGAATCCCCAAACGTGTTTTGTTTGGTGTTCTTCCAACTGATGTTGGTCAAGCTAGGAAGCCTGGCCTTCAGTCCGGGAAACGGTTGCGTGACTCCTTTGCCAAGGATCTTACTGCAGCAGGCATCGACCGGCAGGGGTGGTTGCAGTTTGCAAATAGTGGGGAAGGTGCTACTCTTTGGAAACAAAAAACTGCGGGTGTGGCGTTGTGGCACAAGCCACTGGCGGTTATCCCAAATGTGCCGCCCCCACCTAGGACTCAGTTACCCAGGGGAAAGGTGTTCCAGTTGAAAAAGAGGGTAGGGCATGAACAGCGCTTAATCCAGGCTTCTGACCGTCTTCAGAACGATCTTGCGTCCAGAAGTGCGTTTTTGAGGTTGGAACTGGCGGCTGAGGGTCGGGAAAAATTGGTGCAAACGCTGACGGCCGATGTTCGCGAAAGGGTGCGCACAAATCCGGAGGTGGATATGGAGGAGTTGTGTTGCGATTTGGTGGAAGGGAGTTTCCAGGACGCGGAAACGGAGGGTGGTCTTGCCATGTTTAGGCTGCTGGTGTCCACTGTTCTTATCACCCTGCAATCTAACTTGCCGGAGTCCTCGCGTTCTTCTCATACCGGTGTCACTCCGCGAAGGGTTTCTAGAAAGATGCGTCCTCCAGCATGGTACGTTAAAAAACAGGATGATGCCAAGGCTATTTTGGACGGCACACCTAGAGTGCGTACGAAGTATTGGAATCTTCGGAATGTGCCTAAGACCACCGATATTTCTGATGGTGACTACGTCTGTGATTTTCCTGGATGTGGGCGAAGGTACACAACTAAGGGCGGCCTGTCGCACCATAAGTTAATCACGCACAAGGTAGGCACTTTTCGGCAGGCAGGTTTCGACTGTAAGTTTTGTCCGCGTTCTTTCGAGAGGGAAATGTGGCTCACACGGCATGTTAATTATGATCACGCGCTCGCTATCCCTTTCATGTGCCCTTTCTGTCTAGGTTATTGGCCTGGTGCTCCTAGCCTGAGATTGCATATCGCGGCGGACCATAGGTTCGAGGAAAAAGATTTTCCTGCTCCTTGCGCTTTGTGTCTCCGAGATCACCAGAGTAGCGAGACTTTCAAGAGTGTGCATCAGTTTGAGTATCACCTCAAACGTTTCCATCTGTAGCGCAGCTTTTGCTCAGCTCTGGTAAGCCGGTAGCATGACGGAGAAGAAGGCGGTTGCGGCGAGGGTGGATGCTCTTGAGTCCCAAGTTCGTAACGTGGCGTGCCTCGCGAATGCTACCGCGAAGGGGGTTGGGAAGGACAAAGTCCAGAGGCAATGGGTGGCTTTCGTCCAGGGGCCGTGCCGGGCAAAGCTGGAGGAAGTCTGGGCGGGTTGGAAAGCGGGAGCCAGCAGGGCCAAGGAGGGAGGTGCAGCGGCGGCAGCAGCGGCGTCCAGCGAGACCAAAGTCGTACCGTTCAAGCTGCAGGTCTTCAACCTGCTCGTTGAACAGTTGGCGGAGCAGGGGCTTGACCAGGAGGTTCTGGGGGGGGCTGCGAGGCTTCAGGCCGGAAGACGTCGTGGAGTCCGTGCAAAACCGAGAGCCACCAGAATACGTCGCGAAACCGTGGATGTTCGTGCTCCTGTTTCGTCCGTCGTGGGGGGGTCTGTCAGTGTCGCAGTTGCTCCGTTCGCCGGCAGCCAAGAAGGGTGGTGTGTATACCAACGGAAGGTGCTGGAGGACTTGGGGCACACGCCGGATGAGGTTAAGGCCTGGTTTGGTGGGAAGGGCGCGGCTGGTTCTGGTAAGGGCTCACAGGGGGTGTCCGGGCTTGGCAAAAGGGCTGCGGGGACCCGCCTCTCGCTCGTGGAAGAGCGGGACAAAAAGCGCTGAGCCTCTTGTCTGATTTTGGTAGTTAATCATGCTTTGGTGCTGCTTTGCTTGCTTATGGGGTAGCCAGTGGTTCCGCCCACTGGTTTTCTGAGAAACAGACCGGTACCGTCCGGCTGTTGTGCGTCCTGTACCGTCAGGACTGGGTGGTACTATGGTGCAGTGCTTTTTGCAGTCTATGTCTAATGCTGCTCTGGGCGCGTACGCGGGTATGCTCGTGATGTTAATGCTCATGCAATGCACGTCCGCCTTATCTGTGCATGTCGTTGCTGTCTCAGGCTCTGTATCTACCGTTCTCCGTGTCGTTGTCTTCTGTTGGGGTTGTCCCTCTGAGTATGAATTTGTGTTTATTTTCTGCTTTTTCGGTAGTTGATCTGTAGTGTTGTGTTTCGTCTTCTTGTGTCTGTGAGTGTTGTTTGGTGTTTCGTCCCCTTTGGGTTGTGTTTTCGTCTTGTGTCGTGGTCTATGTTTGTATGCTTGTTGGTGTCGCGAGTCTATCAGTGCTTTGTGCGAGCTGCGGCCCTTTCACGCTGACAGTTTTGACGTCTGTGTACTTGTAGCACCTGTTGGTGGGTGCATGGATGGGTCCACCATCAGTGGTTATAGGATGCAGATTTTATGGTTGATAATTTTTATGCAGTGATTTTGTGTAACCTGGGACCAAAGGCCTCATGGCCTGCAGCGGTCCTCTTCCAGATTTCGAAGCCAATGTGCTGTAAGGCGGCAGACAACTTAGCCCAGAATCACATGGACAGAAGGACAAATCAGGACCTCTCGAGCACTGCTTACAGTGGGACCCTCACAGAAGCCTCCCTTGGCAGCTCCTCGCCGCCAGGAGCATCCGCTGGGCGCGAGCAGCTCGGCGTCCGAGGAGACCGCGCCAGCAGCACTGGAGTTCCGGATTCGCGACTTTTAGGCTGACCGGTGCACGGTTAGGAGGACAATGGTGCCTTCTTTGCTGAATCTTAGCAATCAATGTCTTGAAGGTGAGGTGGGGGTGCTTTATTTGTTTGTTTGTAGCATGGGGTAGTGTGCTGTTGAGGTTGAGGTTGTGCGTTTCGGCACTTACGATTCTTTTCGGCTTATGGAAAGACTGGAGACCGGGTGTCGGCTTTTGGACCCAGACCGCCTTGTGGCACATGTGGTGGGTCGCATGTCGCACAATAGCACCGAAACATACATTGCACAACCCGCTTAGGCAACAGCGGTTTTGAACGTTTTTGAACCAGTGGAAACCCAGGCGCAAGACTGCAGGTCCCGGAGTGCCTGCAGTTGCTTTGCAGCTTCACGGCGTCGAGCCTGCAGAAGCAAAATCTGCGTGTGATGCTTCGAGAAATGGCGTCTGTTCACCAGACGGCTTTTTGTCGTGAAGGCGAGGCATAAGCGCTTATCGCATGCCTCATGCTGTAAAGGATCTCGTTGAGGCTTCTGGCCTTCATCAGCCTCGCCCTTTCGCGTCGCTTGATCTCGTTCAACAGCATGGAACACCTGGGCTGTGAGAGAAAGACCTGAAATCTGTTCAAGGGCTGAAAAAGGCAGGAATGAACGGCTTGTGCGGCACAAGGTCATCCAAGTGCTGGTACTTAGTCAATGTTGACACTACGGTTACAGGCCAGCCACAAAGCCGGTTGTTTCGGCCCTAGGACAGCCTAGGACAGGCTCGCGGACATTTCCGAAGCGTCAGAGGTTCTCCGTCGCTGGAGCAGGCGAGAACTGAATGCAACCTGCTAATAGCTGCTAGTGCTGGCATGAGGAACGCCTGCTACGACCGCTCTGGCTGCCATCCGGACAGGCTCAAGGGGCTGTGTTTAACTTTCGAACTGTTGGGCTGAGGCAAAAGCGAAGCGAGCAAAAAAGTGCTATAAACACGTCAGGTAGGCGAGGCGCAAATAGCCACGCATGCGCGCCTGCCACAGCCTTGAGGCTGCCATCTTCAAGCGCATCTCCAGGGCGCGTCTCCTTCGCCATTCACCTGAGAGGAGCTCTGAGCTCCTGCAGCTTGGACATCCTCAAGAACCCTGCAAGCCTTCAAGCCCCTCTAACCCAAGCCTGCGAGTTTACAGGCTTCAGAAAGTTTGGTTTCCGCTTGAAAGCCTACTTGCAACTGCAAGGGCAGCTCGTGATCTTGCGATGGGTACGAAGCATGACTGCAACAACCTGCCGCAACTGCGTTGTTAGCAGCAAGCTGCGGCGCTTTGCCTTTGAGAAATACTCCGAGAAGTTTTGGTAGGAATTCATTCCGCTGGCCCGCTGAACAATCTTGACACAGAGCCACAGAGCACCAGAAACCAGACATGGCCTCATTGACGAGAGGGTGGGAAAAGCAAATGCACAGGTCTACAGATCGAGGACTTGTTGCGCAAAAAGTGTAGTTAGACCCAAACCTTTCCATGCAGTAGAATTCTTACCTTGGCAGGCTTCAACCACGTTGTTACAAGCCCAATCGGCTCAGAGGCTCACCATCAGCTTCCCCAAACTGAGAACACAACTTGAAAGCACCATTCAGGATGCAGGCACGGACCCGACGCTGGAGAATCTTTGCAGCGTTTTGTCGCGCGATGATCTCTCCTTGGTGTCGTACCAGAAAGCCCCGCACAAATCGGGCGATGGTAACCTGTCAGGAACGAAGACAGGGTTGAGGGATGTTCAGGGTTTTGGGCTAAGCATTCCAAGCCCATTGTCGCATACGACACAGACCCCACACCCGAAGCAGCCTGGGCCGCGCTTTGGCGCCAGGCTTCGCCGAATCGACGTTCGGCCCGCAGGTTCAGAGCCTTTCCCACCACTGTCAGCCTCACGGGGGGCCGGTGTGATCTAGGCTTCACGCGTGGCGGGCACGGTTCACCTAATTTGGGCAAAGTGGGGGAGGGGCCGGGGTTCTCCGGTCCAAAAACGGCAGGGCTTCAAGACGAAAGCCGGAAAAAAACGCTCGTCAATCTGTGGATTCGCAAGCGATGGGAGGAAACCAGTCGGGTGCACAAACTTTGAAAAAGCTTGGCGGTCGGCAATATTTAGGCAATTTAAGCGTGCGGCCTAGCCCAAGGTTGTGACATCCAAGACCAGTCAACTAACCCAATCCATGTACATTTCGCGGCTTGCCATCCCATGTTCCCAAATCGTCAGTCTTGGAGTTAGGTCTTTGGGGTTCGAGTTTTGCAGTTAGCCAAGGATGCTGACCGAGCCGTAGGAACTCACGTCAGGGCACTCGTAAAGGTAAAACTGAGTCTGAGGCCATTAAAACTATGACAAGCTCCAAAGCACACATGAAGAAAACTGTCCAAAAAGGGCTCGGCGATCGCTGCAAATATTCAAAAGCCAGAAAGTCAATCTGTAGTACAAAAAGCCAGTGTCTGAATAACATCGAGGTTTCCTCATGTTTCTTCCCTCAGAGCTCCCAACTTCTACATTGTCGTGGTAATGGCGGTTGGCTCAAGATTCCCATGACACCACCCGCAAAGCACAGCTGTTTGCAATCTGAGCTGTCTCAAGACCCCGCAAGCACCTGACCAAGCAAATCGTCTATTCCTCATGTTAAATCGACTTCATTGAACCGCAAGGGCGGCCGCGTCGCCCCAATGCACATCGCCCCAGGGAATCCGCCAAAAAATCGCGACCCCTGGCGTCGGCATCCGGCCTTTCAACGGTTTCGGGGATGCCGTGGGTTGTGCTTGTGGCGATCATGGTAACGGTGTCTTCGATGACAATTGAAGTTGTTGTTGGTGATGATGATCATGGCAAAGGCCGCCATACGAGCTTTGACCATTGCGAAAGGTTCTTCGGTTGGTTCAACAGCTTATCCGGTTTGACAAGGACGGATTCTGACGTCTACAAGGACGAGTGGCAGATCGAGGGGACGCTCATCAGGCTGGCCGACTCCCGGCTCCGGCGTCTCGTCAGCGATGCAGACCCTGAGAAACTGCTAGGATTGGGGCTTGGCAGCGCCTTCTACCCGCGCTTTGGTTTTTCGGACAACATTCGGGCAGTTTGTGTCCCAGCTTTTTAGCTCCGAAAGCGGCCTCGGGGTGCTTCTAGTCTGAGAAGAGCTACGCCATCTTCTAAGCCAATCCGAGAGGATCGCTTTCTCCAACACAGTTTGGAGGCGATTGCAAGGGATCAGCTTCAGCATGCGCCGGCCAAGAATTGTTTTGCGAGCCAGAAGTGGTTGTGTTCGTCTCAAAGCGGAGCACAAAAACAGGATGCTTCAATACAGGTTGACCCTTGAAATCCCATGCAAAGCAAAGCCTAGACATTTCAGAGCGCGGGGCCAGTCAGGCGCAAGTCCATCTGGTTCCAAATGGCCTAAGCCGCCGACACACACACACACACATGTTACTTGCCAGAGTAGGGGATGTAAGACATTTCGTCTTGCCATGGAACAACGCTTACAATTCTTGACTGTAACCATGCATTGGAGGTTCTTCAGGAAGCATGCAGAAAGGCACACTGTAGCGAGCAAGCAGGCTCGACAAAGGGCTGCTTCCGACTCTTTTCGATTTATTTCTACATTGCACCAGCCACTATGCAAAAAAGCTTGCCATGCATACTCCATAAGGATGCAGGCTTCCGCCGATTCCCAAACTTGCTGTCCCAAAGCCGTCTGCTAATCTACTCGCCCTTGTCCAATGTGAAGGTTGTATGTCCACAGCCTGCTCTAAACCTAAGATCTGCATTGCTTGCAGCAGGCCATTCAAGACCAGCTCCAACAGCCTCGTGGCCATGCCTCAATCGCGGCTGGTCGCATTGCAAGCTTCACAAACAACTTGCTTGATAACTCGACTGTGGCAGATCGTTAAAGCGGATCACCCGGATCACTAGCTCATAAAGTCATAAACCCGTGAAGTGTGTCACCAGAGGGCAGGAAGTCTTGTCTGAGGTGTCGCGCTTCAAAATGGAACTTGTGTCAGAGGCATCCAGTGATCTCGCTCCAAGCCGTATGGGGCAAAAATGCCTTGGGCCTGCATTTCGAGAAGAGTGTTCCGTGTCCCTGCTAAGGATGCTCAGGTAAGCGGGCCATGCAAACGACTTTGAAGACTGGCGATTCATCAGATCAAGCACCTCCAGCCCTCGGGTTAAGGCCAGCCCAGTCAGAGTAGGAGTAGGCAAATCTAGACTGAAAAAACTTGCAGCGCTGCCCGGGCGGCGCTCCAAAAGCTCCGAGATCCAAGGGGTCCGGGATTCGCATGCCGGGCTCAAGTTGACCTCCAGGAGCCTCGCACTGATGCTATATAATGCTAGAGCCCCAAGCCAAGCCCTCAGAACTAAGGCCTATTGAAGTTTTGATGTTGCTTGAGTTCTACGGAAATCCCAACTGCTTGCAGAACTCGGGCAGGAACCTAGCAAACAGGGGCGATGAATGTGATGCCCGCAAGTGACCCAAACCTTGAGGCCTTAGGGGCGCGGTTGGGTCATTGACAGGGTGTCGGCTCACCTGGATTTCCAGGCTTCCGGCCTGCGAATGTGTGTGGCGGTGCTGGCTGCAAGTACTCGGAGGGGGGTTTGCCGTGTTTGCAGTTCTGGGCCTCGACTGTCATTGAGGCTGTGCTCTGCCAGTGGGTTTAGCTGAACTGAACATGTCAGGAACCCAAACACTCTCAACACAAGAGTCACACACTAAACTCTAAACTTGAAAGCAAACACCAGCGCAAACCTGGCCCGAACAGCAAACTCGAAGCTCCAAGACCTACACAGGCCCTGTTCGGAGTACATAGTCGTACGTAGCTGCAGCCAAGGACATGGCTGATACAGTGAGGTTTAGGGGAGATAAGCAGGCACAGTACCACACTGCGCCACTTGTTGGTTTTGTCATGTTTTGTCCAGCCACCCCGGCCCTTCAAAGAAATTGGAGTCGGAGCTTTGCACTCGGCAATTGGGGTGGTGATCAAGCCGAAGTACAACATCCGAAAGCAAGTGAGTCTCAAGCCGATCCGCCCCTCATTCAAGTTCAACCTGCGCGAACCCCACCTTAGCCAAAATGCTTTCAGCAAGGGGCCAAGGCTTCAGGTCTTCACCCAGCAGGAAATCAAAGCCATAGACTTCGAAGCACGAAGACCTTCTTCAAGTGGGGGGCTCAGCGCAGTATCTGTGGCTCGCACAGGCTT
Source organism: Symbiodinium necroappetens (assembly GCA_905231915.1). NCBI lineage: Eukaryota > Dinophyceae > Suessiales > Symbiodiniaceae > Symbiodinium > Symbiodinium necroappetens. The sequence goes on along the minus strand of CAJNJA010071364.1, from coordinate 14,586 downwards.
CCACTTGTGAGGTCTTCCCCGTGAGTTATATGGAAGTTTTTCTTGCCCCTGGCAACATTGCTCCGTTTTGGAGGTCTGGGGGCCTTGGGGCCTCTGTACATGACGTGTTGTGTCGTCAGCAGCTGCAGACGCCTCATCATGTCTCATCCAAACTCGCAAATCTAGACCCAGCCCTGCTCTAGCCTTGCCATTCCTCCCGGTTGGAATTCAAGCCGACACGCATCAAAATGCTGTCAGCGTGCCGCAATCCTGAATGTGTGCACCAGTTTAATCTAACCTGCGTTGAATTTTTGTGGTGAGTGTCGTGAGACAGGCTCCATCTGGGGAGGAATGAACCAACGAAGGTTCCAAAGAATCAGCCGAGGAAGTGCAAGCATCAGCCAAGGCAGCAAGCATGTGTTCCCGACTTCCTTCGGCCGGGCTGTGCTTCGATTTAACGACCTTAACACGTCTCAACACTGCTCGGGCGAGAGTGAACGTTTCCAGTGTGTCATGGAAACAAACTCAACGTCTGCTCCCCTCATGCCCGGCCTTTGAACCACGCGATCTTGCACCGATCGGAGGCTGTGCAGGATGCACTCCTCAAGGGGGAGCAGACGAAGAAGGTAGCATCATCTAGCGAACAGAACCACCACCTCCGGAACCGGAACCTCGGACCTTGGGCCGCAGTGTCACTCTCAAACAACGGAAGATGTGTTCAAGTCTTCCTGAAGAGCTTGTTCTGCCGGAAAACTGTCTGTCATGTACAGGGCTTTTGTCATGAGACGGAAGAAGCAGAACTTCGCAGCCGGCCTTCAACTTCGGCACGAGATCGTTTTCCCAGTAGTGTCCTCGCAGGAAACGGTGCTTCTGTGGAGGCCCTAAATTCCTCGAAGCTCAGATCAGATAAGATCTCTCGAAACAGCCCCGTTGTGCGGCAACCCCAGAATCTGATGTCAAGAGTCTGCTGCCGGTCATCATCTCCAGCACATCGTTGAGCCTGTGCTTTAATCCAGTACCCGCAGGTCACGTCCGAGTATTTCTTAGACTAAAGTCGGGTTGTGGCGGGCCTTCTTTGATGTTTCATGTGGCCCATAAGGAAAACCTGGAATCCCAACAAACGCCGCCAGCTGCGATCACCCTTGTAGGCAGAGTGGCTCACTGAGGCTGGCCACGGCACCAGTAGCGACATGCTTGCCGTGCTTGTTCACAGACCTCGGGTGAAAGCACTGATCGACCACGGCAAGCTTCTTGGTATACGAGTCAAGCGTTTGTTGGCTTGACCCGGCACGGGGAGAAATTGGCAGCGCCATGATTAATGTAGAATGAATGTACCGAAGGCAAACTGAAGTTGAGCGTTATTCTGCGTTCGGCTTTGGAGGATGAGTCTTTGAACGGCTTACCGGGAGAGAGACGCCCAGGGGCCCATCATTTCGGAACCCTAGGTGTCAATAGAGCCCTGCTGCCGCTTGCCATTCGATGACCCGCAACAACTTCTGGGCAGGTTTTTGCCTAAACTGCACACTGTTGCTGCCACCTGCAAATTACGACCAGTAGCTAGCTTAAGGTTGAGTTGCACTTAGGAAGGAGTGCATGCTTGCTTGGCAGTCGGCTTTCCGCAGCATCTGTGACAAATTCCGATGAAGGCCCATCTGACGGTACGACTCAGGCTTGGAGTCACTTGTTGCGATGCCGGGATTTGTTGATGTCAAAGCTCAGTTGGTGCTTCATTGTAGTGCGATTGCACCTGCCGCCTCAACCCATGCAGGCACGGCCTCTGTTGCACTTGGTACATCGACCTGGTACTTTTGACGATCGGAGGTTACCGGTACCCAACTGCTTAGTGGCCGCTGTGTCGGCAACTTTGATGCAACATCCGTCACCCTGCAAATATGCGACTTTCATACATCGTGCTCGCTGATCTTGCGTACAAGACACCAGTTGGAGATGTGCCGCTGCCGGTTCGCAAGGTCGCCAAGGTCGTACGGCTCGTTGCACAGGCGGAGGTAGCAAGAGGAGAACATGTACACCTATCGCCGGGTAAGTCAGCTTCCAAGCTCGACATACGATGTGAGGGTGGTTCTTTCCGATCCCCCTCTACAACTGATGATTCCCGCATGTCGATGAGCTCAACTGCAAGAAGACGGCCATCTCTACTCTAGACACTGATCTCCGCCAAAAGCCGTAGCAAAGCTGCAATTTTTCTTCGTCTTCCGTGATCGCACAGAGTAAAGCTCCATGTAGAGTCGGCCTCAAGTGGCTGAAATGAGCGGACCAGAACCCACTGCCGCAGGTCGAACTTGCGGCCGCTAAAGAGGAGCAAAGGCTTCTCTACGTACCTGCTCAGGGAGGCAAGTGGCATGCACCGAGCTCTAAGACACCTAAGGCCCTATGTCTTTCGGGACTCCATTCTTCAAACAGCACAGGGCACTTCTGCACAACTCGATTCGTCGTGTTCTTGCAGTGGTGGAGTAGCTCGGGAAGCGTGTTCAGGCCTCAACATCCAAGAACTGGTCTTGCAAGCCCAGGACATAGTCTTTGGCCAGGAGACACACCACACCGCTTCCCTTCGAGCTTGTGCCAGGCTTGACAACCTGGGTCCCGCTTGGGGTTCCGGCTCCGGGGTGCTCCGCTGCCCTTGTCTTTCTGTGATGTGACAGCCAAGAGCTTGTCTAATCTCAGGCTTTCAATGCGAGACATGAGCGTTTGGAACCACCCTTCTTGAGCAAATAAGCATCGCGAGCCCGAGGGCATATTTCACCCGCTTTGCACGCACACATCGAATCCAATTGAGCCCTGTGTGTGGTGCAGCCGAAGGAGCCCAAACATTCATGCAGCCTTGGGTGGACACCTGTGGCCATCTCGCCTGTTTGCCGCCGGGCTTCAGGCATGTTCTCGGATGAAGGCGTCGCTTCAGGCTCTAGGACTTTAGGGGATTCTGAGCTCGGGGCTTTATGCTTCAATGGGCCCGGGTCACATGATGTTCAAACCAGTGGGACAATCACCTTCAGTTGCTTGCCTCACCCCATCCCATGTCCTAAATTCCAATCAAGCCCACATTGCGACACGAAGTCATTCTTGTGCATCTGGTCTCCATGCAAGCCAGACAACTGCAGCCCATGCCCGGAAGCAAATTTAATTTCTGTCTCCAACAGTCTGAAGAAAATAACAGCGAGCCTCCAAAAGCGCTACGGCTTTTGTGGCGGCTGCATCCAGCTCCGCAGGAGCAAAGGGGCACCAGACATGGCTCCGGAGCCTGCAAATGAAATGTACATGGACAGGTGGATCTGTAAATTTCCAACCTTGCGGTCCCAAAAGACTGCAACCCCCCACTCCACACCCACGACGTAATCCTCCAACCCGAAGCCGCAATTTCACTCCTGGCTTCGGCAACAGTAACGGTTGCCCATGGCCGCGCTCTAAGAGAAGAGTTCCTAGACGACCGGAAACGGCAAGATCAGCAGAAGACACCGCAACGGCCCTTCGAAATCAGCTGAAACATTCACTCAGCACAAGTCGGGGTTTAGGCTTTGGGGTTTGGCGGCAGGTAAGCCCGCCAATTAGCTCATTTATCACGGATCAGGCCGTGAGGTGTTTTGGATCGGGGGGGCCGGAACAGAGAACCACAGGTTACATCACAAACCCTTAAACCCTGAAGCCTAAACCCGAAGCCCTCTGATCTGTTTGGGCACACTTGCAGATCTGACGATCTGTCACACGACCCCGTTTCACGCACCTTCGAAGCCGATACCTGAAGCTACCATGCCAAAACCTATGAAGCCTGAATGCAAGCACCCATCTCGGACTTTGCGCTCTTCCCTCAACTGCACAGTTTCATCACATCAGCCACGCAAAAGATTTGAGGCTTCAGCACCAAGCATCTCGCCGAGCAGAACTTATAAATCAAGCTCTGAGTGTCAGGATTTAGCAGCTGGTTTTAAAAGTTTCTCTCATTGTAGGCTACGGGGCTTCGGGATTGAACTACTAGTACAAATCTCCTCGAAATGCGGCTTCGAGACTCCGGCCACTTCTGTGGCTCCTGGCTGCTGCGGGGAGGGGGGGGTCTTCAGTTAGCTGCTAGCTTAGGTGAGAAGCGGCCTCGGGTACCACACGACAGCGTGCAATGCGGTCAGATTGTCAACAGGTGCTTTCAAGATGGACTCTCGAAGCAAACATGCTTGTGAGGAGTGCCTGCACACGTCTGATTGCTCAGGCGATGCTTCAGCCACTGAAGGGCTAGGGCATTCAGAATTAAAGGACTACGCCCTGTGCCGTACGCCGTACAGGGTTCATGGTCTGGAGCGAGGAGGGGGAAGGGGAGGATCAGCTTCTGGAGCAGTCTCACAGTTGACCCTAAACTCCCTCAACCAAAGATCCAGTTCCTGAAAAAGCCAATTTGCTGCAGGAAGTTTAAATATGAAGAGGCGGGGCGGCCCGATTTCACCCACACTCTCAGATACCCACGTCAGCCTCGGGGGTAAACACAGCTCTGGAAATCCGCAAAACCTACCCTCAAATTGCATGATCCAGTTTTGGGGCACTGTGTCCTTGGGCCGTGCATAACGCTCACCAGGCTTTCGATGCGCCAGGGCGCCGGAAGCAGAGTAGCCACCTGAGGCTTCCTACTGCACTGGAACCATAAGGCATCGCAACCCTCTAGTGGCTCGAATGGTGCTTGGGCCGATTCGGGCTTCAACCTCCAGCGAGCCATGCTCCGACACCTCCCCTCCCCACGCGCACGCGCACACACACACACACACACACTCTCTCTCTTTCTCTGTCTCGCTCTTCCTGACAGTGTGGAAGAAGGGAGTAACGATCCAGTTGACATGTTTCCCGGTCCAAGGTTCAAAGTGCAAGTGATGTAGGCGCCACGCGAAGTTGAACGAGATCCCCCGAGACAAGCAATGATTCCGGGTGCTCGGCGTCCGTTGAGCCGGAGCAGCTCTAGTTGCCCACCCTTCAGCCCACAAACCTGCGGGTATTACTGCTAGAGCTTCGTGCCTTTGACAAACCCTATAGATGCGGGGATATACCAAACAAACCGGCAGAAAGCTCATCCGGAAAGTCTACAGTGAGAGTCCCGTAGCTTCTGTCACCCACCCATCTCGCTTGATGTGTAAAGCTTCTTCGCACCCTGGTCTGCATGCTACGCCAGACTTTTCGCCAAGGCAAAGGTGCGAACAAAGCTGTTACCCCACGCTTGCCAGAGCGCGACATCCCGAAACCCCTCATTCCACTTAAAAGGTCCCTTAGAGTAGTAATCTCTCCTGAGTTAAGGCAGGAAGACCTCGAAGCACATCTACAACATTCTAGAACAGTGCCTCGACTCCAAACTTTAAAGCCTCACTCCTTTGCTCGGCCAGCCGGCGGCTTCGTTCCTTTCGCTCCTCGGCCTCGTCCAGCTGACAGAGCTGGGCCTGACCGCGGCACCGCAGGCACCGCAGGCTTCTAAGTTCTTCGCTGAGCGTCAAGCGGAATGGAATCAAGCGCATGTCGTTTTTCAGCGGGTTTCTCGCTGTAGGTGCTAAGTCGCATGTGTGGTTGGCAAGGGCCCAAATTTAGTTGGGCCAGACTTGGGGTGTCGACGGCATGCCTCCGACGACCAGGTTGGTTCAGCACAAGCACTGGGAAGAGTATTGGGGTTTCATTTTCATTTCAGGCTTGGACAAATCAAACAAGCAACATGCAGGCCTGACGCATGTCTTCAAAGAAGACGAAACGGACAACACAAGATTTCACCTGCCTGCTCTGCAAAAACTCGGAAACCGGGGAGACGGCTCCCATCTGCGAACCAAGATAGATAAGTGGCGCTGCTAGCAAACGCACATGCCCCTCCCCGGAAAAGACGCAGGAAAGGAGGTAGCTGGCAGTTGAACTGCTATAGCCGCCGTAGTAGCACACTACAGCCAGGCTCCTTCCCTTTGAAACAAAGAAACCCAAAACTCGAAAGAAGCCTGCGGAACGCACCGGAACGAGAACTAGTAAGACCTGTGCGCCGTTGATTCCCGGCTTCTTTGCTTTCTATGGCATCTATGGCAGCTACAGCCCCCGCCACTCTTTATTCGAGTGCCGCAACCAGAAGAGTGAATCACTTTACTTTGTGATGATCGCCCCTGCTTTCCTGCTTTCGACTGTAGATGGGTGTAGCCCGGTACAGTCCTGTACGTTTGCGTCTGTCCTCTGGTACGAGCGTAATGTGTGGCTGTCCGCGGCTTGCCTTCTAGTACCGAGGTCTGTATTATCTGAGCACCGAACATCCTGAACCCCGATCTTGAGACGGTCGTGGCAGTCTCAACCGCAGTAGCGCTGGGAGCCTCGGAAAGCTCCGAGTACAAGACCACGGCATCCCATTCCTGTCGGTTTCTGGTATAGCTTTCGCGAGCTTCAATCTTCTTGGAGTATATAGGGCTTTGGATATCTTCGTAGGACTTTGCGTCATGCTTCATGGGCTGGCAGCCACGAAGAAGTTTCTTGGGCTCAAGCTGTAGCTAGGCAAATCTTGTTGTTGCATAGAGGCCCAAGATCCGCAGAGATGCCTCCAAGGCTGCCTCCCTGCTTAAATCGTTCCTAAGACCGTTTCGATGTCGATTTCACAAGTCATTAAGGCCCGACACTCAAGGCTTCAGTCTCGCCGCCTTCCACATCCTCGGCCGGCTTAGATAAGTGTGACGACCCTGGGAAGGTAACCACAGATCCGAACTTCAGACCCTAAAAGGAAACACACACTCTGACATTCCGGGCATTTTCATGGATGTAGCCTCGGAGTACAGCTGCCTCCGGCCCAAGTCGTACTGGTCGTCCTCTTCAAGAAACGGTTGTCTGTGGTCTTATGTAGGAGCCTAGGCGCAGGATGATGTCTTGCGGGGCGCATGTCAGTCGGCGCTGATTGAGGTGCTGGCCGTACTTAAATGCTTTTGGACAAGCAAGTATGTGGCACGATGCACGCACCTAGTTTAACAAACGCCACAGACCATCTGGGACAACACTCTTTCCAGAAGGCGGCCAACAAAAACATCTCGCACAGCTCCCACAGCATGAATACTAGCAGAGTTACTAGCAGTTACTAGCATGCCGCCGGACTAGCAGCAACGAAGCTCGAACGCTCTCAACCCAAGGAGGAATGCAAACATCCGATCCGACACCCAAGTCAAGTGAGAATAGAACGATGCACTGGCCACAAGTCTAGTGCATAAGTTCAGCCAGACTCGGCAAGACACCGCAACCTCGTTACGCGGAACCGCTTCCCACGCATCACCTCGAAATAGGAGCCATCCAAATCATCCAGCCAGTGTTCCAGCGCTCTCACTGCATGCCTGGCACCGCCGTCACAAACAAACTACCCCAGACTGTCAACGGATGGCCCAACCCGTGACATCACGGGTTATTCAAAGGATGAAGCAATGGGCTCCGTTATGCGTATCGAGAAGGCCATGGTTGAAGCCTCTTCGTTGGGTTGGAGGTGCAAGGAACTTGTGGTTCTTTACTCGGACCCTTGTGGCACGTTTTGCCACCAATCGACGACTCGATTACTTAAGCGTGACACATGTCTCGGCCAGACAACACTGAAGGCTCGCGGGAAGACTTACACTCTTGCAGGGCCGCCCCTGCAGAGCCAGCTGCGGACATCGGGTCATAGATAGTAGATTCAACCCACTCGGATAGAAAGACACCTCGCAGACAGTCTATGTCTTCTTCCCCAACAACGAGCCAGTGCCATGGCAAGGAAGCCCAACCGCGACCGATGTTGCGAATTTTCGGAACACCCAGTGGCAGCTCCGCGACCACACCGTGAAACAAAAGATCTGGGCATCTAAAAAGCGCTGCCAAATCGCATGGGTCCACGGTTCCGACATAGTGGCCCCTTTGCCGAGTCCTTCCTGCCTGAACTTGCAAACCTTACCAATGGAAGCCCGACACATACAGCTCAAACTCTGGACTCTTCAAAAGACAAAACTAGCCGTGCCGTGAATCCTCGAGCAAGCAATAAGCCCTCAATCCAACAAGGCTTGAACTCTTGTCGAAAGATCTCGCAGGTGATTCAGCCCTCAACCTGCCGACGAGAGCTTTCAACTCAATCTCAGCCCTGGTCGCAACTCTGTCTGAGCATTTACAAAGCAGGGTTCTTTGGTCCTCTGCCATCGCCCCGAGTTGCCCGGCCTCAATACTGTGATGTTGCAAAGATAGCCCGGAGCATTGAAGAATGGCTCCTGCTCATACCTGTCGGGGTGGGGGAAAGGGGGGGGCGAGCCGGGGAGCCTTAAGTTTCTAAAAGCCCACGCAATTCTGGGGAGGCCTTGGTGGGGGGGGCTCAAGGCTCGGCTGTAGCAGACTTGGGTCAAGCCGTCATCCTTAGCGGAAGACCTGCAGGTTCCGAGCTGAAATTTTGCTCATCGCTGGACCCCGAATCCGCGCCCTGCGGGTGAAATCCTGACTGAAGTCACAACCATAAACCACGAGCAGAAAGCTGAATCTTGCAAGCTAACCACTGCTGCCGCCGGCCCACCTCCGCCTCCGATCGGCTGCCTGCTCGGCCAGGCGAAGGTGCTGTCGCAGAACCTAGGCTTCGGCTTGGGCTTCGGTGACGGGGGCCATGAAGATTTAAACGGACACACAAACGCACCTCAACAGAAACCACAAGGTTGGGATACCCCCTTCTTGAAGAATCCACAAAAGTAGGGATTTCACGCCCACAAGTTTATGTTTGGACGCGTTTTTGCTTCCTGAGTTTCGACTCACACACTCGCACACGCAGGCATGGCAGGTTCGGTCTCAGCTGAGTTTAGGGATTCTCCCTTGCGTGCAAAGGCTGCCGCAAAGCGCAAGGGAATACATAAGCCGGCTTGGGCAGCAAGATCAAGTACTATACTCTGGACCACGGCGCTGGCGCTCAACACCTGAGACGTGGACAATGTTAGCTCAGTGCCGCGAGCGCTGACCTCTGTGCCAAGCAACATTGAGAGCTGCGGAGCGGCGAAAGTCGAGAATTAAGTCCTGAAATTCATGTGGCCCGGCGGCTGAGACTGACACAGGCTGGTGAGCAACCAGATACTTCATACATCTGTGCTTGTATGGATGCATTGCATAGACTCCTCCACCTCGCTTGGAGAGCCCATGTCCTGGGAAAGCGCTTCCCTCATGGCTTGGCATCGGTCGGTGTGCTGGTCAAGAGATGGTCAGCTTGAAGGCTTTTGTTGCACTGGCAAGATGCAGGTACCTGCAATTCATGTTTGCGGAGACCTCGGCCCCGAGCCTTCATGTTTCGCAAACTCGAGGGTCAATGGTGCAAAGGTGGAAGCTTGAGAAAACCGTACCCTTCCTGTCCTGTACACCCTATCCATAGCTACTTCCCAAAAACGCCAAGCGTGAACTCCTCAATGCTGAGCCATAAGTGAGACAGAACTATCCCCCTGTACCAGAAGGTCACAGGCCCTGGATAAGGGCCCGAGTCACATAAGACCGCGGGAAGAAAGTGTCAATGTCCACCTGCTCCTCGTAAGCAAGCCTGGGACAAGCAATCATCACATCGACGATTGGTTGCATCCCGCTTTAGCATCATTCGTCAGTGTTTCGGTCGGGAGCCGAAGCCTGGTGGGCAATCGACGCATGCCGAGTGTGGAAGCTCCCATCGATCGAGGGTTGCAAGAGATCTTGAGCTGGGCCTTCGCAGATTGCGAGTGAGGCAAACTTTCGTCGTCAGCTCACCTGGGCTGCCGGAGCTTTCCCAAGTGTCTGCAAAAAGCGTTGCCCTAGGTATGTCCGAGTTTAAAAATGACGACAGGCCGGACTGCATGACTAAGCCTTCGTTGTGTAGGCAAGCATGCAGACGTGTAGACCATGCACGTGTGGATGTAGAAGTGTGTATGTGTCACAGACACGTCCATATGCAGGTATCAAGCCGATGGATGCACTCATGTACAATGGCATACGTGCTAGTGATGCAGATGAGTACACATGCGCCGGTGCATGACGTGCCTGCATGCCAAAGACTACATCTGTAATATGCATGTATATATATATATGCAGAGTATACTGTATACTAGATAGACATATATTGTTATGTCTGTATGTATGAAAGAATGTATGAATACATTTATGTAATGCAATGTAACGTAAGGTAATGCCATACAATGTATTATGTATGTATGTATGTATGTAGGTAGGTAGGTAGGTAGGTAGGTAGGTAGGTAGGTAGGTAGGTAAAATATGAAAAACAATGTGGGTAAGTAAGGATGCATGTAGTGTATGTAATGTATGTAATGAATATACTTAGTATAAAGCATGTCATGTATGTCATGTCTATGTAATATATGTAAGTAAGTATGTATGTACGTGCGAAAAAGCATCTCGGCTCCATGATGAGGAGCAAGCTGGTCAAACGAGAAGAGAGGGATTGAACAGGGCTGTGGGACTGGCTGGTGTGCGTTGGGGGCTGTTGACGAAGCTTGCAGATCTTGTGCCGCTTGGGGTGGCTGGCATTGGCTTCGCTTTTCAGTACATGGCCGCGCCACGGACATAGACATTGCGGCGCCACATGGTGCCAAAAGATTCACATTCCTGCCTGCAGGCTTCTTCACGATTATCTGCGTAACGCAGTAGCATATCTTGTCCTGGGACAGCTCACCATTCAGTGGGGGCAACTTCCCCTACAAGACCTGCGCCGCCGGCAGAAAGCACTCAGCCGTAGACGGGAAACAGCAGGGGCGTTCTGCATCTGGCTTGATGGGTGGTTACTGCTAGGGCACAGGAAGTGCCTATACGTTCTTGAGCAGGGGTAGCCATGCTGTGTAATGTGTGCCGGTACCTCTGCCCGGCCCTGGAGACCATGGACTAGCATAGCAGCAGCAATGAACAGGGCCATTGAGCAGCGAGCTTGGTTCACAGTGCAAAGGCCAGTCCGAAGGTTCTGCAGGCTCCAACAAGGTTTCTGCAGGAGGGCAGTTCTGCAGATGGCCCAGGCGCTTCAGACATGTCTGTTTCCGGGGTATATATTTGCAAGCATGATTGGATACACTGTGTACGAGCTCGAGCTTTGCCTCATACAGGTCCTCCTCAGGGCACAGCACAAAGGGCCCAACTCCATGGCTGGCAGTCGTGATGACGTTCGACTGATTCAGCAGGCTCGAAATCCAGCTGCGCACCTCAGCCGCGCCAGGGCATGGCGTCAGAGGACGAGGACTCGATGGAAGAAGTGCTGCTGGAGTCGGCCTCCCCAGCAATGGGAACAGGCCCCTTCGGACTTCGGACCGCCTCCGCCACAGACGCTACACATAGAGTTGTCCTCGCCCAGGGTCAATTTGCTCGGCTGAAGTCCGTGTTGAGTGCAGTACCAGGCTGTTCCGTTCGGCCTCCGGATGCGTCTTTGGACTGCATGCATACCGGCATGTCTTCTGCATGGTTTGGACTGCATAGGGCTCCCGGACGCGGAGGTAAAGCTGGTGACGTCGCTGCTTGTGCAGAAGCAGGATGTGCAATGCCTGCTCCAGCGAGCTAAGGCCAGGCACCCGATTGACCTTGCACAAGCACTCCCATGGAGGCGTGCCTTTACCCAATGGCCCAGGCCACTTGAGCAGCCTGATGCTGTTGATTTTGCCAATCATCTGCTCGATGAAGCAGGCATTGTTCAACAGAGTTTCTTTTCTGGTAGCTGGCAGGCCCGGGTTATTGAACGAACTGTTCAGGTAGTTGACTGTGGCCCAACCTGGCCCCTTCTTTTGTCTTTGCCCGTGGTTGCAGCTTCAGACAACAAGCCTGTATGCCGGCAGCAACTGGTAAGTAGCTGGAACTCTCAGGCTCTTCCGCATGCGCTGAACAGCGGGAACCAGCTGCAAGCCATAGTAGTCCATCTGAGCCAGAGTCGCAATAGTGGACATTTCAAAGCAATCAGCTGTCGTCACAGCTGTTGCTTATTCCACGATGACACGATGAAAACAAAGCTGCCATCCAAGTCAGACCAAAGCACACGAAACTCATACAAGGAAATGCCTACTTGGATGTGTATACCAGGCTCGGCCAATTTAATTAATGGAGCTTGCTTCCGTCGCCAGCGCTTGGGCCTTCGGGCCGGCTGGTAGAAGTGGCATGCTTTTGCATCAGCTCTCATCAGAAGAGCCGCACATCAAAGACGTGTGTCAAATGAGAAGCATCGCAAGGACATCTTTTTGCCGCGTGGGAAGAAGTATGTATGTAGGTCATGTTCATGTCTTGTTTAAGTTACATGCAGGTAGACAAAGGCCCATGAAGGCACTACCGCAGCATTTGGTCTTGTCATGCAAACAGTTCGAACTCCGTCCACGAAGTCCTTCTAAAAAGAAACAAATTCCGAAGAAACCTCGGTCTATCCATAGACTTCCGAAGGGATTTAGTTATGCTATGCTTTGCATGGAGGGTGGGAGAGATGTCATGGATCAGAATCACGGCAGATCGATGCCCAAGAGCCCGAAGCAGATCTTAACGCCAGAGACGAGTACGTGATTCGTGTGCGCACGTCAGAGCGAACAACGACCTCGAGCGTAAACCTGTGAACCTAAGACCTTCAACGCTCTAGTCTAAGGTGTGGGGCTATGTTGGGCTTCGGGATTTGTTCGTTGACCCTGCGTAGCAAGGCTTTGGTTTCGGGGGGTCGTCACTTGAAAATGCACAGACCTACCGTCAAGCTCGTCTGGAGAGGCTTGTCCACAGCTTGCAGCGACTTGGTTCAAGTACCACGCCCTGGCCAGCGCAGGCTGAGCTCTGAGACAAGCACCGACAACCCTGCATAATTCCGCAAATGTTTACGGGTCCGCCACATTAGGGTCCAGGGGCGAAGACCCAATGACATATGCAATGGTGAGATGTCTTGCGAAGACCATAAACAAAACTAGCTTTGTCGAGTCGCGGTTGTTCTGGAAATGGTTGTAGAGAGAGCTGGAGCCTTCTTGGATGCAACCTTCCAGCACCAAACTGCTCTCAAGCCAACGCGTCCTACGGTGCGGGGTACAGCGCCAGAAGTGGTGTTTGTAATTTGACACCTCTGAAACGGAAGCATGATATACTGCAGGATGGCTGCGACGGGCAACTGACGAAAAGGCTAGTTGAGACTAGAGCTTTCAGAAGGACTACCTTCTTCGGAAGACAAAGACGCATAGAGTTTGCAAGATGAGTGTCCCGAGCTATGTGCAGCACAAAGCAACCAAGCTAGTCATACCAAAATGCACAGGCTGCTCGCAGCAAATCAATGGCCTTGGTCTTAGAATGGACCAACAGAAAACAAGTACCAGCAGTAGTGATGAGTTCTCAAAACACAATCTACCCGAGCAGCGGTAGTCCGTCTCGCTGTCTGTGACGGTCCACTTCCTTGCCACCCACAGACAAATGAACAAAGCAGGGTTACAAACATGGCAAAACTAAGCCAGTCTCCAGGAGTCAGTTCCGACAGCACGTCAAGATTCAGGAAGAGACCGAGTCCGGAAGGAACCGCGTGACGCACAACACAGACTAATTTGGCTTCCAACTCCACACTGGAATCTGAAGTAGAAGTCCGGGTGCAAATGCCACATCGAGGAGGTGGCGACTTTGTTCTCCACCCAGGGAGGGTCCAATGCCCTGGAGGCTTAGAGGTTCCGCCGCTTCAGGGCTTCAGGATGAGGGGCTTTACGACGTGTCGGTTCTAGAAGTCTCGATGACACATGTCCAGGAGATTCTGAGATGATCTTACTCTCAACTCTTGCCCTTCTGTTCCCTGCTGCCCGGCATCCCAAGTCCAATGATGGTGCACGTATCATCGAGGCACTGGCATTTGGGGTGTCCATAGCCGGAGTCTGGTTCAAGATCGACAACAGCCTATACAACTCTGTAAACGCATATGCTGGCCTAGCTAATTGGAGAAACTTTGCTGCTTGCTGGCAGGATTGTACATGAGTCTCACGGGGCGCCAACAGCAAATTACGAAATCTCAATCATCATCACCAGTGCCGGGTATTCAATTGTGTTTGAGGTGTTTCGAAGCTGTCAGGCTCTGATTGCCGGAGATCCACAGCAGCACCCTGCGAATGTGTTCGTCCGGGCCGTCGAAGCAAAACAAGCGCTCCTCGCAACGCCGGCTGTGTTGCTGCCAAGATGAAGACCCCAACTGTCGGGTAAGGGGTATCGGGCAGGTGCACAGCAGCAACAGAGATCGCAAAGAACTAGATTACAAGCATATCTGTGGCTTCCGGCCTGCTACTCTTTTAGATCCATATGGTCCACGCCGGAACTCAGGAGAAGTGAACCCTGCATACCTCACCTTCTTTCCATTCACGTTGTGTGCGCGGCGAAGGTAGGCCTCAGTGGCCATGCGTCCCTGAGCTGTGAACACTTAACAGTAACACTCGAAACGATCAGCGCAGCCGCTAGAACTGGCCGAGCGAACAAACCCCTCCCGTCCCTACCGGGCCCATGCTTTCGGTCGAATTTGGGTGTCTCTGCCCTGGCCCGCGCCCCTGAAACCCCTCGCACAAGCTGAGAAACGCTGCAAGCTTGAAGCAACACCAGGTTATACCATGTTATACCCGTCCTTACACGGCTATGGGTTTGAAATCACAATCTCCCAACTTGCAGGACTCCTACTTGGAAGGGCTCGGGTTTGCT
>CAJNJA010071353.1:0-22129 GCA_905231915.1 Symbiodinium necroappetens | reverse complement strand
GGGGGGGGGGGGGGGTAGACTAAAACTATAAAAAAAGACAATAAGGGAAGACTGCGAGTAATTATTCCGATCTCTGTAGTCAGGTAGCTGCAGTTGTTGGTGTGATGTCTGTCAGTCCTCCCTTGTGGAGCTTCCAACATCTTCTAACCCTCCTTGCTGTATAGCTTCACACTGTACGACTGTACCCATGTTACTACATGCAAAAGCCCATCAAACTACACCCAGCAACATACACGAGACTACAAGATGTCCCCAACACAAATTCTCTTATACCCTGTCTTCGACACTGAACCTTCAATCAAACAGATCTTCGCTTTTGTACCACCTAGGGGCAGTGCCCCCGCCGCTTAGTGGTCTTAAAGTCTTAAACTCAAAGCTAAGAGCGACACGGTCCAGGGAAACCGCCGCTACGACCGTGCATGAACCATAGGGGTCCATGTGCTAATATAGTAGGGCTCCTGTACCCGGGTCCTTGTATATCAAACTCAACCCCAATGTATATACCATACAGGCACTTGCGATTGTCGAACACGAGTTCTGTGATAATCTTATAAAGGTACAATTAAGGCCTACCATAAGCGTTTCCTCTCAAAGATTACAATAAGACTTCCTTGAAAGCACGCCTTAAAAGGAACCCTCAAAATGAACCCTTAAACCCTAAACCCCCAAACGCCTAAATCCTAAACCTTAGAAGGACCCATTAAAAAAGACAGCCTCGGGCTCCGTTCAGGCCTTCAGAAATCACAGGGGTTTCCGGCGTTGTGATTTGGAGTTTAGGGGAGTTTAGGGTTTAGGGCTTTAGGGTTTTTTGTTTCGGCGAGGCCGGAGGCTTCCTACACTTCCGAACAGGGTCTATTCAACCTCGAGCCCCACAACAAGGTTTAGGGTTTAGGGTTTTAGGGTTTATGGCTTTAAGGGTTTAGGGTTTCAGGGTTTCGGGTTTAGGGTCTAGGGTTCAGGGCTTGAAGGCTCCATGTGCCTACATATTCTCGATTTTGGCCCGTTAAACAGGTTCCTATGCAACCAAGGTACAGACTAAGCATGCATATGGGTCCTCATGCTAAACCTTTTTTCAAACACCCTAAACCCTAAACCCCAGGGCCCTAAACCCTAAATCCCAAGGCCCTAAACCCTAAACCCTAAGACCCTAAACCTTAAGGCCCTAAACCCTAAACCCTAAGGCATCCAAGCGTCGAGGCTTCCCGCATGGACATGGTGAGATCTGCCCGGGCCGGATCCCGGTGGTAGTAGGAAGGAGGATACTTGCTGACAAAGTCCTGGGCTGTTGGGAGGTACCGTGCATTGTCGGGGTATGCTTTGCCCCTTTTTCAGCACTAAACCCTAAGCCCTGAAGCCTAAACCCTAAACCCTAAAACCCTCTAACCCCAAACCCTAAAACCCCGAACTCCGGGTTCGGATTTGGGGAGTCGGAGACTGGGGCGCCTTGATAGAAGTAACCACTCGAAGCTGTCATTTGTCTAGACTACTAGACATGTCTTCTACAGAACCTTCAAAAACCCAGAGAACCCAATACCCCTTTTTTAAGGAATAGACCTTAAATTATAGGGGCCTTAATAATATGATTTAAAGTAGATTCCTTGATTCGGTATTGGGTTCTCTGGGTTCAAAGCCCAGTGCCCAGTTCCAAGGTCGGGCGAAGCCCTAAGCCGTTTAAGCCTCATCCTCCGGAAAGTAGGTTGAGGAACTAAGTAGGATGCGGTTTTGAGGCAGAACATCGTGTGAATATACTATTAGCCCCTAGGGACTATACGGGGCTACAGGTGCCAACTTTGCAGACATCGTTGAGAGTCGACTTTAGGATTTACGCTGCAACCCTGTACCCAGCGGAAAACCTTGCGGAGGAAACGTCCAGGAGCCAGGAGGATCAGTCTTATCTAGGCAGGATCCGACACAGAGTTATGTTACAATGTTGGGTGCAGCATGACATATAAGCATCACTCAGCTGTGGCGGAGGATTGTCCGCCCTGTCACGAAACCTTCGCAGGCTCAGCCGAAGTGCCCGCGTCATCCCGAGAGCGCTACGACATCTGTGCAAGGGTCTTCCATCGCCAACAGGTATGAAATAATGTCCATGCATTTTGCCTTGAAAGATGCGGGTTCGCCTTTGTTTGGATGCAAGGGCGCCCTTGGTTATAACAGCCTGTGCTTCAAGCTCTTCCTGCTCCGGAAAGCAAACCGCAGGAACACCGCGGACGCGTGCGTGGAGGTTGATTACAGTTGTTTGCGACTTGGTGTCGGATGGAGTCTGTCGCGCACGCTTGCAGGTGTCGTCATGCCTCTCGGATGTACGGGCGTAGTCCCCTGGCATAGCCAAGCAACTCTTGCGACCCCCAAATGGCTTGTTGCGATGTCTGCTTCAGGCTAGACGACTCGAGCCGAAACTCCTAAACTCGAAGCCCTGAAGCCCCAAAAACAAAACTGCGAGTCTGAAACCCAGTCGAAACCCCAAACTAAAAAAAAAAACCTAAACCTAAACCCCTAAACCCCAATGTCCCTAAACCCTAGACCCTAAGGCCCCTTTTTTGAGCAGGGACTGCAATGCACTAAGCCCTGAATCCCTACCCTACACCCTTCACTCTCGCTTTCTTCGCCAAGGGGCTGGCTCCGGTGTCTTTGGAAGCTTTCTCGGAAGGCCTTCTGGGGTGTACGCCTCAGAAGCTGCCGTAGCACCTGCTTTCTACACTGCGCTACAGTATTGGGTTTAAGGTTTGGAGAGTTCAAAGTTAGGAGGCACCTGAGGGTTTAGAAAAGGGTTTTCACGAGTGTATAAGATTTTATAGCAGGTGGTAAAGAGGGTTAAGAGTGCCCGAACTGGGGCCCCCTAGACTGAGGGTACACTTTCTGGACGGTGCCTAAGCCCAAGCAGGGAGCCCTAAAAAACCGGATATATCATGGCTAGACCATAGAGAGGAGGGAGCTTGAGCCTAATACTTACAGGCTTGCTTATGCAGAGTCCACAAGAATCCGTGTGACGGGTGCCCTGTGTGCGTAGAATCTCGTTCTAAGGAAGCTGTACACTGGTCCCTCATGTAAGCCGGGTTTAGGGTTTAGGGGTGCGGTTTAGGGTTTAGGGTGTAGGGTTTAGGGTTTAGGGATTATAAGGTCTGTGGAAATATCACCATATATACCCATATTATAGGCTCAATTGTAGTTCCTTTTGCGGGTTTATATTTAGGATCCCCCCAGAAGGAACTACAATGGAGCCCATGGGTATACCGGGTCTGAATGTCTGGGGCTTAAGAGCTTCGCGCTATAATTTGGGGCATCAGCACATCGGCTACAGTTATAAGGGGCATGCTTAGGTGATTGCGTGCAGCCAACGAGGGTCGCGAAGAAACACACCGGTTTATGGTTTGGAGTTGGGGCTTTATGTCTAAAGGTTTAGGGATGTTTAGGTGCTATGGTTTGGGGTTTAGGGAACAGGTGCGGCACATGCAACTTTCAGAAAAGTCCCCTCGCACCTTGGCAGGTAGAAAAAGCAGAAACATGCAACTAGAACTTACAGAACCAAAACCCTTCCTTTAACCCCATCGAGTTCTGACAGCGAATAAAGACTTCTAACATCCTGATATGCTCAAATCCCCCAGAATTCTAACCTCGAGAATATCACAATTTCGACACGTAACCGAACCAAAGGTAGTGTCTAAAGTAGCGGGATCCTGACTATAGCCCTAAACCCTAAGCCAATAGCATGAATAGCTTGAACAGTTATTATTGGGGTGTAAGTATCAGGAGTAGTTTGCTGAGTATTCCGAACGATATAGACAAGAGCCCGCACAAATCAACAAGATCTTCTAAAACACAAGAAGAAACCAAAGAAGCCCAGCAAAACCTCCAGCAAAACCTAAGTACTTTGTATGGGTTGTGTATGTACCAGGACCCTCCAAGTACCTTCAAACAGGGATATATGGTCCCAAATTAAGGGTATTTAGGGTCTAATAGAGGGTATAGATGGAGGGTCTAGGTAGGATATTATCGTGCCTTGGCTGGTGTCGCCGTGACGACCGGCGGCGCCGGTACCGCCGCCCGCCAGGCCGGTGCCCTGGATCTCACCCCACATGTTGCCTCGCTGGGGTTCGGGTTTGGGGATTAAGTCTCAGGGTTCTAACCCAGCGGGTCCGAGGACCCAAACAGCAAGGTTTTATGTCCCAAAATCCATACTCTGAATGGTTATTGGACCTTGAAACCCTACTGATTATTTGGGTACTTGGACCCTTAGGGTAAGGTTTGGGCGTTTAGGATTTAGGTCTACGGAGTCTACGGCTCTTAGGGTCCAGGTCTTCAGGAGTCATTAGAGCTTTAGGCTTTACTGCTTAGGGCAGAACAAGGCTCATGGTCTCGAAAAAGGGTTTGGGGGGGAGGGGGGTATCTCACAATAAATATATAAATAGACTAGTTAAAAATATGTGTGTATATATATATATACACATATGTGTATGTATGAATGTATGTATGTAGGTAGGTAGGTAGGTAGGTATGTATGTATGTAGGTATGTATGTAGGTATGGTAATATATTTTTATATACATAGAGACACACACACACACATATATATATATTATAAGGACTGTAAGGGAAGCCTACTACTAACTACGAAATCCCGAGGCCCCCATATGAAGTCCTCAGGCTTGTATGATGCAGGGCTTCAGTGAGATTCATGGCAGCAGTGCAGAGGGGCAGCAACTCGCTCGTTGCCGCAGCGCCTCAAAAGCGGCCGCGCCAAGCCGACCAAGCTGGCAAGGCCCGAGACCCGGTGCAGCAGCTCTCCAAGCAACTTCGCACCGTGATGAATATCGTCAATCAGCACGACAAGGAGGCCACTTAGAAGCTTAAGCCCCAGTTGTTGGGTCGTAGGCGGGAGTCGCTCAATTTTTGTTGTTTTGGTGAGATGTTCATCCTTATGAAAGATCCACACGTGACACTGTGCACAACGGAAGTTGTGAAGACATGATTTGGCCAACTGCGCCGAAGCCCTACACGAGTCTTCTGAGCTTCACTGCATGCTCGCATCTGACACGGACTCAGCTGGAGATGCAAATGCAAAATGCAATGCTTCAGCAATCGAAGGTTCCATTCCGCTGCGTTACAGCAAGTCTTCATAAGTTTGCGGAGGTGGCTCGCGAGGCGAGAAAACGCATTGATTTTTGTTTGGAAAATCCTGCAGGGGAGGGGGGCGGGGTGGGGGTGCAGCACTTTGCGGATAGATACACAGACTGTAAGGCGTGGAAGCCCCGTCTGCTTGAAAGCTCAGGGCACCCCGGTTTCCGCCTGTTGGTTGCCATGCTACCTTTTTTCCAATTCAGAAAACCAACCTAGGCACTATCACAACAGCTCAAAGCAAAGAGCTTCACGGAATTCTCGAAAGAACACCAAATTTAGCCTTGGCCCCATTTTTTGTGTTCAGGGTTTCGGGGTTCAAGAGATCGTGTCCCCCATACTTCAAACGGTGGCGAAAGCTGCTCACACGCTGGCAACCCCTAAACCCTAAACCCCTAAACCCTGAACCCCAAACCCCTAAACCCTAACCCGTAAACCCTAAACCCTAAACCCCGGCACCTTTTTTTGCTAAACCAAAACCTGCCAGGGACTCCTAGAGAGCTCCTGGCTTACCTCTGCGTAAGGCTTAGCCGCATTACATCCATACAACTTTGGGGTGCAGGGCGCAGGGCTTCAGTTACGGAAGATATGGGGTGCTAGAGCCGTCAGAGTAGCAAGCCTGGCAAAAATAATCTTGTCGCCTTCTGCCTCTGAGGTCATCATGTCATGTAGCTTTGCATGCCTAACCTACAGAAGCCGCGACAGTGACAGACTCCCAGCTGCACATCTAGCTGCTCTGTCCGTTGATGGCATTGGTGCGGCGGAAGTTGATGAGGCAGTTCCTCAGTTCTCAAAGTCAAGCTAGAGTTAGAGAGTACAGCACAAAGACAACACAGGACGTCTTCAGCAGCAGCATCAACAACTGCTGACTACATCTGACTACTACGGTCACTACTGACTGCCACTTCTAGTATTACTGCTGCTGCTGCTGCTGCTACTACTGCTACTGCTGCTGCTACTGCTCCTCCTCCTCCCACTGCTGCCGCTGCTGCAGCTACTGCTGCTGCTACTGCTTCTGCCTCGAGAATCCCACCTGAAGAATGTGGCTGTTACAGATACGGTTTCAGGCAAGGCGACTCTGGCCATGGTTAGGTAACAACCCCGAGCAGGGCTTCCAACTCCCCATAGCCTACAAGCGAAGTCTGTAGAATACCGAGCACAAACCTCCAAAAAGGACCTTACAGATCCTTCTTCAAGGGAAGGAAATCACACTATCAAGCCCCAACCCTGAAACCGCAAAACTCACCTGCATTGCAGAAAAAGGCTCAGGTTAGCGTTGCTCGCCGAGTAGTCTGCGGAGCGACTCAGCCCCAGCAATGCTGATGTGGAGGAGAACATCCTCATTATTGGGCTCAGGTTTTGGGCTTGGTGACGTAGTGTCTGTGGCTTATGCTCTGTGGCGCAGAACAGCTTCCATTCGACCAAGATTGTATAAAGATTGTATAAGGAGTCTCAAAGCCAAGAGAATCTCTTCATTACAAGGACCAGTGAAGGAACCACCTTCTTGCCAAGCCATAAACCCGGTTTGAAGGGCTTTGGGTTCAGAGGTTTAGGCACCCACGGCTTGCAAGCATCACTGGCCACTCACCCGAGCTAGTCGACTTGTTGGGGCTCACCTGAATCTTCAGCCATATAAACCTTATAGGACCCTTACATACCATTGAAAGTCTTGTAGAACCCTCCTCAACAGCCTTCCAAGCCTTTAAGAGACGCACGCAAGCCTTTGTACCCGGAGCAATTGCCCAACATGCCAAGCTTCGCCTCCTTGGACAGCAACTTCAGGCCCGAGATCAGAAAAGCAAAACGGCTTAGGGTTTAGTTTAGAGGTTCCGCGCTCGCACTCAGACAAACCAGGCGGGGTTCAGGAGCTAGGGTGAAAGGGTTTCGGGTCTTCAGGTGAAAGGGCTTACACTTGCGACGGGAGGGGTTGCTTCAGCCTACGGCTTAGGGTTCCGTTTTCACGGTACGATTTGGGGTTTTGGATTGGGGCTTCCTGCTTCCTCAAGGTGCCACTAAACCCTAAACCCTAAACCCTACACCCTAAACCGTAAAACCTAAACCGTCCTGAACTCTGACCAATGGCGGGCAAGTCTCTGGAACAACTGGATGCCTGCCGCTGCGGAGTTCTTGCCGGCCACCTTCGGAAGAGCAGGATTTCTCATGCTCCTTAGACCACTAGTCGGACGGATCTAAGATATTTATGGTATATCAGATATGACATAGACATACCTTCTGGACCAAATGACCTTAAATATAATATCAGGGCCATGCATTTGTACATGGTATGTGAACCTCAAACCCTGTTTAGGCTACAGCAGAGCGCAGCACGCGGCGCTGCCCCCGACCCAAGACGCAAAAAGCGAAAACTCGGCTGCGGAAGCACCTTCATGGGGTTAGCCCAACCCTAAGTTCAGGGTTTAGGGTTCCTTTCATAATACCTTTTGAGGTTCCACTGTTCAAGACGGGCTCTATAATGAGGGCTGCACCCAAGTCTCCATCGAATTTCCTTTCCAGGCCTAGCCAATCTCATAGTACGGATGTGAAAATTATCATCATCATCATCATAGTGAAGATTTTTGGATAACCAATTCGAGGAACTAGACTGGAGACTAGAGGCAAAGATCGCAAACAAAATTTAAAACAAAAAACATGCGGCGGGAGTGGCTAAAAAATCAAACTACCAAGACGTGCTCGATGTCTCCACATAATGTGTATACTTGGTCCTGGAAAAAAGTTCCTGTATAGTATAGAAACGTCAAAGTCAAAGCATATGCTTTATGGCAAATGGATTCGAAGGGATGAGGGTACTGGCAAAGCCAAGTATAAACTACTTGCTAAGTCCTGTGGTGCTCAAGTAACTTGCTCCTAGGTCCTTGAAGTGCTGGCCCAACACTTTTACCGACAACCCACACCCTAAGCCCTAAAAAATAAGTAACTAAACCCCAAAAACCTAAGCCTAAACCCTAAACCCTGAACACTACACCCTAAAACCGAAGCCTAAACCTTAAATCCCTGAACACAAGCCTGAAGCCTCGAGCTTCGATAAAACACGTACACACACATGCGCTTACCCGAAGACCGGAACTTTTTCACCTCACTCCACACCCCGAAACCCCTGAGACCCAACCCCCCAAGCCAAAGTTCTAAGCCCCCAGATGGCCTAAACCCTGGAACACAAACCCTAGGCCCTAAAACCCCCAAAAACCCTAAACCCTACCCACCGTAAACCCTAAACCCTAAAATCCCAACAATCCTAAACTGAAAACCCAAACCCCTCACCGTCACAACGGATCCCACCTTGGCGCCGGCATCATCGGAGGCCAGGATCGCGAAAGCCGGCGCCATAGTCCTCGAAGGGTTTAGGGCTTTAGGATTTAGTGGTTTATGGGTTTAGGGTTTAGGTGTCAAGGCTTAGGGGTTAGGGTTTAAGGATTGGGATTTATGGGTTTAATTTTGTTTTGTTTTTTTTCTGGGCTCAGGGTTTGGTGTTTAGGAGGGAGCCCTGTGCTCCGTTTCCTCGCAATGCCTATGGGAAGTTGAGTTTGGGGTTTCCAGTGCAGCTCTTGGGGTGTTAGTGTAGGCTTACATAGACACACCAGCTTTCTGGGGCATAGCTATGCTGCAATTTGTCACCATCAAGCGCCAGAAGCAGTGCCACCCATGGTCGTCGCTCTCGCTGTAGGCAGTAAACTGCAGAAGCAGCACCAGCAGCAGGAGTGTCGTCCTCATCCTCCTCTTCGTCGTCGTCGTAATAGTAGTAGTAGTAGTAGTAGTAGTAATCGTCGTCGTCGTCGCCGTCGTCGTAGTGGTAGTAGCCATAGCTGCAAAGGCATTGACAAGGAAGCCTGTGTCAGTACTAGCCATGGTAGTGGAAAGATCGACTACTGAGGGAGTACGGCTCAGGTGTTGCGGCTTGAGAAAGATGCTTAATTGTTTAGGGCTTGGGGTTTCAGATTCAGGGTTTACGACTAGTGGCCTGGGGTGTGGGTTTGTCAGTGGCAGGCTCAGGGATTGGGATTTAGGGCTCCCGGATGAGGATTTTAAAAGTTCGGGGAATCCTGTAAAAGGAATTAGGCGGGGTGTTCTGGGTTCGGATTGCAGGCCTCAGGACCCTAAGCCCTAATCCCTCAAACCCGAAACCCTGAACCCTAAACCCCCAACCCTAAACCCCCAACCCTAAACCCTAAACCCGAAACCCTAAACCCTAAACCCAAAACCCTAAACCCTCAACCGACGGTAGAATTCATCCATCGCTCGGGGCTTCGGATCGAAAGGTTTTTCAGGTGTGAGGCTGAGGATGGCAGCTGCCGAAGCCTGTACGGTGGAAGGTCTTTCAGTTTAAGTTCTGTGGCCCAGATGTAGTGGCCTTAAATAAATAGAATAGGGTTGTGGGGGGGTCCTTTATGGTATAATTATAATAAGAAGCCCTGTGCAAGAGGCTTGGTAAATATTTAGGCCCCGATAGAAAACCCATGCTTCTAGTACCAAAATGCTGCAATCTTCCGAACGGCTCTCACCCTTCCACCTTGAGGCGGTAAAGTCTAAATTGCGCCTTGAAGCGGTAAACCCCAAAACCCCAAAGCCCTAATGAAACCCAACACCTTCGCGCGGAGATTCGTTGACAATAAACATGTATGCACCTGACTTTTTAACCATCTGCAATAGGGTATTTATATTTAGTTCCATACAGTAGACTACAACAGAAACTGTATCACATGACATTTGTTGGCTTCCGGATGCAACTGAGCCACCTCTACCAAGCTGCGCAGAACCCCTTCGCGTCCCGGAGTTCAGACAGCTGCGGGCAAGATGGTTGGTTTGGTTAACGTCTGGGGGCTAGGGTTACTGTAGGGGCCTTAATACTTAATTCGTGTAGGTGGGTTAATATTATACTGTAGTTAGAATAAGGAGCCCCCGAAAATAGTTCATAGGTAGTTCTTATAAGGCCCCTATACCTTACGGGTTCAGGCTCGAGCGTCTTGGGACGAAATGACCCCTAAAAGTCAGGGGCCCTATACCCTTGTACTATGAGTCCCTACATGGTGTATGAACCCTAAAACCTTTGAGGGTTCATGTCGCCCTTAAGGTGAGGTTGCCTTGGAAGTGGAACTCTTACACTTAAGCCCAACTCGCCCCAGAAAACGGACCAGAAGAAGAGGGGTGGGGTTCGTGGTGCTGCATGCTATGACTATGTGAGGGTTTCGCGAAGAAGCGCTCAGTTTTTGAGCTACAAAGCGGGCCAATTGAACACAGAAAAAGGATTACACACTCCACCTACTCCAAACCTTTCATCCATCACTTCCCCCGGAGCTCCACCCTCAAAGCACTGATGTAATTTAGTGCCGGGTTGAAGGTGTAGTGTTGGCAGTCTCTGAACACACATGACAAGCTGCTGCTTGACTGAGGATTCGAATCTGGTGCTTCGGCGTGTAGTAAGCAGGGTGAAAAAGCCCTGAGCCCAAACAGACACTATGACTTCAAGAAGATACTCCTGGTCCCGTTTGAAGGCGTGTCTCAAACCCAAGGCAAACCCAGGAAACCTGAAACCTCGCCGCACTAAACCCAACACCCCCCCAGGCCCAACCCTGAACCCAAAGCAAACCCTAAACCCTAAACCTTAATCGCTAAGCCCTATAGCCTATAACCCTAAACTCAAGTCCAAGGCCCAGTAGATCCGAACGGAGCTGCTGGAAATCTGAGGGTGCCAACTCAGCCACGTAGACTGGCACCAGCATGCAGAATCTGAGTGGCTGGAATGGGTTTAGGGTTTAGGGGGAAGGTCGGGATCAAGGGCTGAAATGGAAATCCAAATCCTGCAATCCTCAATCCTAACCCCCAAAACCGCCCTTCTTTGAAATCGCTATAAGCCCACAAGGGGGATCTATAGGGCTTCCTGAAACGCGTCAATGCTACACCCTAAAGCCATCTACATCCCCAAAAACCCTGCATCCTTCTACACTCTACATGCTTTTTGCTTTCTTGCTGCTGGACTTGAGGACTAGCAGGATCCGTTCGACCTCTATCATCACGACTGAGGCTCATGCACATGCCTCAGTGAGCCCGCCCTGAGCCCTAAACCCCCAGACTGGAACCCAAACCCTAAACCCACTATGTTATATACGCTCTACAACCTATAAACTCTACCAGCCTTAAACAATAGGAGCTGGGTGCTCTTCGGGATTCGAGGTATTGGTAAGTTTCTGTAGATGTTGGGGGGGTCTAGGTTTAGGGGTTAAGGTTTAGGGTTCAAGGTTTTTTTAAAGGAGTCGGTGACGGGTGATCTGTTCTGTTCGCTGATGCAGCTCTCCTGAAAAATCCTAACCCATAACCTAGTAGTAGTAGTAGTCGTCGTCGTCGTCGTAGTCGTCGTCGCCTAGAATTTAAGGGTTTAGGTGTTTAGGGTTTAGACCCTGAGCCCTAAACCCTAAGCCCTAAACCGGTTTCGGGTCCAGGGCCCATGCCCTTCTTCAAGATGTGACGTGATGCTCCGAGTCCGAAACATCCAGGCTGAGGGCTTTAAGGAACCCTGAAAGGAAATTAAAGGAACCCTGAAAGGAGCCGTTAAAGGATCCCTTTCTTGGGAGCTTGGGGTTTCAGTGTTAAGGTTTTGGGCTTTAGGGTTTAGGTTAGGGTTTAGGCTTTGAACCTTGGGCTTGTAAGGTTTAGGGTTTCGGGGTTTGGCATGCGACGGTTTACGGGAGCTTCGGCCGGGAAGTGCCGGGAGTTAGGATCCGGGGTTCAGTTTCTGGAAGTTCCTTTCGACACTCCCACCCGGAAAAGCTATGCAGGGTCTGACAGCGCAAGAACTGCCAGGTCAAGGGCTTATAGGCACCCTAAACCCTAAACCCTAACTTCTATGGTTTTGGGTTCATGTAAAGTGAAGGACAGGACAGACGCAAGCCTGTCCATAGTACAGCAGGCTGTTGACAGCAGCTACCTTCTAGGGCTCGGCAACCACAAGCGGTGCCAATTGATTCTAGATTGCAAACTACACCCTGTTGCGGCCAGTGCGCACCTCCTCTAGCTTCGTTTAAGCAGCTAATTATACAACTCGGCTAGTCGCCGACATCCTGAACCAAGCCCTAACCTCTAATTGAAATCCCAATGCTCCCACCACGAGAGTGGCGTCACTCTGGGACCGCGGCGCGACCAGGAAACAGGGCGCGCCTCTTCCGAGCTCTGGGCACTTCGTTCTCAGGTTTTCGGGAGTTGGGGGTTACTCTTCGCTAAACTCCTCAAACTCCATATAAGCCTGATAGCACCTATAACCCAGTAACATATTACATAGGTACTGGTTACAAGTAGCTGTGCTTCTAGGGAACCGCCAATGTCTCATTTCACGAGGCTTTACAGCATCTGCAGGCTCAGAGCTCTTCGGCACAGTGAAACCGTGAACCCCAAGCATCCAAACACCCTACCTTATACCAGCGAATAGCATTATACCGTTATAAGGACTGATGTAAGGGAAATGTTAGAAGGAACCCTGCAAGGCGGGGGTTTTACAGAAGCCGTCTGGTTCGACGAATCTTAAAAAAAAACCGCTGGGTTGAGGGTTTAGTGTTCAGAGTTTCGCCTAAAGTGTTACTCACTTACTGTAAGCCGAAAACCTCAACTTCAACACTTTACCCTAGCTGAAAATTTCAACTCAAACAGGCATACCCCAATACGACAAACAAACGCTAGACCCTACTGCCCGACACCTATACACTACCCATAAGGCTGCTTAGTAGTTCCTTGTTGGAACTACTTTGTAGGAGCCTAGATCTTAAATATAAACCACCCTGGCAATCCCAAAAAGGAACTACTAAGGGGCCTTTGGGTATACACTAATTCCCAGATCCCCAAGACCCTTGCAAGAGCGAGCCCGAAAACATACAGCCCCTAAACCCTAAACCCTAAACCCTATACAGCCACCACCCGGTAGGTCGGCCTGGCACGCCGGTCATCTGCCGCAGAACTAACAGAACCTTCAGATTGGCCCCGAGTAGCCCAGTCGCTTGTATATGGGGTTACTTACCAGTTTAGCTGTAGTTACGGCTCTCTCTCTCTCTCTCTCTGTCAGGTCCTTTTTTCGGAGGTTAGGAATAAGCCTCGCAACTCGTAAAAATCGCAGAGATGTAACTGGGGTTTCGGCATCTGGGGGTCGCAATGACAGCAAGGGACATGGAATGCTGGGTTTCGGTTAAAAATTGAAAAGAACATTTAATTTGGTTGCAAAGACTTTAAGGCTTAAGGCTGCAGGGCCTTCTAAGGCTTATGTAAAACTATCGGTCCGGTTTTTGTATGTACCTAGGATTACTTGGTGCCAACAAAGTACCCAGTGTATTCAAGGGCTCGGAAGCCAATGATTGTTACAGGTACTGTTGTGTATCTACTGTGTACTTATGTCCTGCGACTCTGAACGGTCGGAGTTTGCTTCTTCCTGGTCGTGCCGAGGGGGGGGAGAATCAGGGGGTCTGTATGGGGTTGGAGGTTTCGCGTAGCCGCTAAACCCGGAACCCTAAATCCTAAACCCCTAAACCCAAAGCCCTAAACCCTAAACCCTAAGCTCTCGACTAAACCCCTAAAGACACTCCACCACAACACAGAGGGCTGAAAATTCCCTGACCAGGCCTTACGCTGCAAACAAGATGTGCTAATGTAGGGGCCTTGATAATTAGAATAGGGTTTTGCGGTGTATTATACGATAGTGATAAAAAAAGACCCCCCCCCAAAGAAATAGTATAGGTAATTATAAGGTATATCATACTATAGTTACAATAAGAAACCCCCCCAAATAGTAATTATAGGCAATTGTTAAGTATAATTATGAAAAGGAACCCTCCAAAAGAGTATAGGTAATTATTAAGGCCCCATGTGACGAACTCTGGCCCCTCAACTCGCACGGCCCTGCGACCTCACACAAGGAATGCTTTTCGTCGAAGGCTGAGTCAAATCACACTGCAACGGGAACCTAGGTAGTCCTCCAAATTAGGATCCATTTTAGGGTCGTTTACATGGGTGCCTCACTATCTTGGGGATCCAGAAAGGGACCTTAATTTAGAGAACTACCTACATGCTACTAAGAAGGGCGTTGGGTTTAGGGCTCTAGGTCTTGCGGTGCAAGGCCCTGGTGTTCAGACCTGACATTATCTCGGTTGAGACCGGACAAGGAAATGGCCAAGTACTATCAACTCCGTAGACCCGAACAACAACGTGCATCTAAGAACCGAGTCCCAAAAGCTGTGATTTTGATTCTGGCTATCTATCTATCTATCTATCTATCTACATATACATATACATATATATATATTGTGATTGATTGATTGATTGATTGTGTGTGTGTGTCTGTGTAATCATAATCACTTTGCAGACCTAGCTCTAGAATCTTCTGCCTGAACAAAGATGATGACAAGATCCCAATACCAAGGCCCTTGAAGTTAGTACCTATGTGGTATCAATCACGGGTCTACCTCGAGGCTATTGGGTACACGCACACACACACACACTCACTCACTCACTCACTCGCTGAAGGCGGCTCCTCCTTTGGCTTTGATGGGGCGGTCTTCGCTTTCGCCTTGCGAAGAAGTCGGTCACTCCAAACAGCGGCGCCATGGATTCACACGAGATCTGGACTTGGCATGTGCAGACTTCAGGGCTTGGGAGGCAATACAACAAGAAAAATGTTGAGGTATGGGCTGTCATCCCGGAGGTTTTTGGCCACAATTTGAGCCACTGCTGGTAGACTGTTTGAGCTTAGATAGCCCAGAGTTGGACAGTGCAGGGAATTCGTGCCGCATACCCCAATTTGCGGGAATCCCTCCCGAAACATTGGCCTTAGCACTTGGAGGATCATGGGACTTAGTAACAAGGGCAACTAGGGTTCTAAACAAGGTAACTATGGTTGTACTTACTTAGTTATAAGCCCCATTAGGGTAATTACAACCTTACTTACGAAGTCCCTCATTCTCCAAGTAGAAACCCTCCCTTCCAGGCCTTTGCCTTTGCCTTGGCCTTGGCCTTGGGCTCAGGCTTGTCGTCCTGCAATGTCAATGTCAGGAGGTTCTCTGGCATCCCTTAAAGCCTTAAAGCAAATCAGCCCCTTCCTCCCTACCCGGACAGTTGTTGCCGAGCCCGCTTCAATCAGAGGTGCCGAGGCAGGGAGATGGCTTCGCCAGCGCTCTACTCTCCAGACTGCTCGAAAGCCTCCTCCAGCTCGTGCAACATCAAAGCGAAATGCGGGAAGAGCCGTGCAAAGGTCCCCCTGTCCACATCGGCGGCACTGCCGAAGACGGCGGCGAAGGCAAAGTCTGCGAAGTCCCTTCGGTCCTTATCGGGTTTCGGCCTCCGGCCTTGAGCACGCCGCAAGCGCTCGCAGAGATGTCCGAAGTCCGCCGGCATCATCCGTGGACTCCTCTCAGGAACCGGCGAAGCGAAGGCGTCGAAAACGGACCCAGCGTCGTGCCATCGGACTGCGGCAGCTGCAGTCCTCGAATACTGCCGATCGCGGAGTTCCGAAGGCTCTGGGCCAACAACCTCTGCCGCCGCCTGCACCTCACTGGATGATATGGACATCACCGCCTGTGCCTGCACCAGCTCTCCTCGAAGCTCGCCACACTGCTTCTGCAAGTCGTTTACTTCGAAGCGACATGCCAAGATCTCAGCCGCCGATTGGCGCTGCCACTCCTCCACACTTTCCTGGAGATGCATCTCCTCTGAAACCACCGCCTCGGCCCGCTGCCTCAAGGCCCCTTCTGCTTTCAGGACGCCCGGGAGCCGCAAGGCCGCCTCTTCCCAGTGGGCATGCTTTGCATCGCGTGTTCGATCGCGCGCCCTTAGGATCTCCACGTGCTCCGCCAAGCCCTTCGCCTCCTTCACCAGCTCACTACAAAGCCTGGGTTCTTGTTAGGGGACTTAATTCAAGTTACCATAATAAGGAAACCATATTCCCATATTACTTACTCTAGATCCCTATTATTATGGCAACTAAGTTACTAAATCCCCTAAGAAGAGCCCAGAAGCTCCGTCTCCAGGAGCTCCTGCTTCTGCGCGCTCCTGGCCTCGGCCTCGAAGATCTGCGTCTGGAAGTTGCTCCTTCTTGGGCCCATGGCCGCGGCGGCCATGCCGCCCTGCTGCTGCCTCTCCGCCGCCAAGGCACGCCGAAGCCCCCAAGTCTCCCGAATTTGCGAGGTGAAGGCATCCAAGACGTAGCCCAAATCTTCCTCCGAGACCTTGCCGAGGCGACTCCTCAGTTGCCCGCACCTCTCGGCCACCGCTGCATCCTCGGCGTCTCTCTCAGAGGCATCTGCTCCCAGGCTGGAGGCGGGCAGCTTCAGGCTGGCTTGTGCGGCCCAGGACATGAAGCGCTAGCCCAGGACATGAAGTCATCTACGCCCCAAAAAAAGCAAGGCAGCCACCCCTAGCTGAGAGGGTGGGGTGGAGGCCCTCATAATCAAGGCCATATTCCTTCGGTTCCAAGTTCCAAGTATAACAGAATCGACCCCAAAACCTTAGTCTAGTTAATCCAGCCACCCTAAATTGTGGGCTCCTAAGCGCTACATCGCTGGCAGTCACGGACGCTGTGTAGCCTCAGGCAGGGTTTAGGGTTTGGGTGGGCAAAGCCCTTGATGGATCTAGTATGGCACGGATCCGAATATTAAGGCTTTCCTTAACACCCGATATGCCGTTGAAGCCCCGCTGAATCCAAAACAACACCCCTATCAAGCCCTCTTAGCCCTTTTCGCTCCCGATCGGCAGACCCTTCTGGTAGAAGCGTAACAAAGGAATCCTATTCAATCAACTACGCCTTTATATTCTTCTCTTCCGGCATGAAAATATACTATGAAAAAGTATAGCCTTATAAATTTCTTGTTTGTATCACATTTTACTGTTACTATGCTCTGTTGTATCACGTCATGCTCAAACATGTCACTGTATAAGTATAGTGAATCACAGTATACGGGTAGTTCGCTAAGTTAGGATCCTTCTTAGGATCCTGTTTATAAGGGTGCCGTACTATATCGGGGACCGATTATGCTCCTAACCCCTACACCCTAAACCCCTAAACCCCTGAACCCCTAAACCCTAAACCATGTTGTATCTTTTCTGTCTTGTGATGTTGGGTTGCATTGTAGGAGCCTTCCTGACGAGACTTCCACGCTTGAGCCGGTGAAGCACGCAGAAGCTCCTATGACCCTGTGGTTCGGGCTTGCAGGGTTGAGGGCTTAGGGTTTAGGAGTTTAGGGTTTAGGGTTTAGGAGTTTAGGGTTTAGGGTTTAGGGTTTAGGGTTTCAGGGTTCATGCTTAAGGTTTCAGGTTTAGGGTTTGGGGTTTAGGGTTTCAGGGTTTCAGGGTTCAGGGGAGGTAGGGCTTAGGATTTAGGGGGTTTGGCCGGAGGTTCAGAGTTCAACGTCGAGGGTTTAGGGTTTAGGGAGACCCCATGGATAACCCTAAAACCGACTCGCATGGCTCCATCATGCTGTCTTCGTGATTCGTCGATTCCTGGACTGCAATAGATATCTTGAATGCCGGAGCCGGTGGGATCTACGGTTATGGTTGTCATCGGTTGTCGGTGTACTTGCAGAGTGGCTAAGTCAAGGGTTCAGCGTTTAGAGTTTAGGGACACCTACTTGCTAAGTTCCCCATAGGTCCCCCACCCCTCCAAAGGTTCACAGGAAAGGGTTGAGGGTTTAGGGTTGAAGTCCAGCTACCCGCGACAGAACCGGGCTCAGTTTCTTCTCGTAATATAGGAAGCAGCCCAATACTATACTCATAAAATCCGCGTCCTACTCTTTAGGGCTCTATACAGCAACCCCCTGTCTTCTGCAACCCCGCATTAGATGCTAAAAAAAGCCTTATCCAACCCCCAAAAAAAAGCCGTTTTCATGAACCCATATCAAGCCCGGAAAAACGATCTGCCATCAAAGCTTGCTTAAGCGCCAAGCCCCTTCTCCCTGAACCCTAAACCCCAATCCCCAACACTAACACCTAAACCCCCAAAACCTAAACCAACTACCACTGTGCAAGAGAATCCTGGGGAGTCCTTCGCTGGTTTGCTGGCCTTCGCCTTGCTCTGTCGAACTTTGACGGGCTTGCAATGGTTGTCGAAGTACTCCTTTCAGAGCAGGGCTTAGGGTTGCGGGTTTAGGGCATTTAGGGCTTAGGGTTCAGGGCAGCCTGCCTACGGAAGGACTCGGCTGTCAACCTAAAGATACTTGCATACATACAGGCACAGACATTTCCCTTCCTTAAACACGCTTGTTCATGCAAGTTCCAAGAACGACCATGGATGTAGATACATCTATTTATGTATTTATATGTAGATGTATGTATATATATATATATGTATATATATATATATGCGCATGTGTATGCACACACAAGATATCTCTGTCTATCCGCATGGCTGCACGGACCTCCAACTCCTTCTTCTTGTAAGTCCTGACGTGGGCGCAGGGGGCTCCCCAGAAAGTCCAGGACCACGTGAAGGATTAACTAAGGGACCCTGGGGCTTAACCCAAACAACCCCCAAAATCAAAATATGCGGAATATCCTTAACTGCCCAAATTCGCGTAGGGGTCCTTAGATTACGAATCCCTAAGCCCTAAACCCTAAATCCTGAACCCTAAACCCTAAACCCTAAAGAGGGTGTGTTGCTTTAGCATACGTGGTCCTGAGCCCCAAACCCGGGTTCCTGCACGCAAAACACTCTGAGACTCCGCAGCCGTGAAAGCACGGCTTAGGGTTCATCGTTTAGGGTTCAGGGTTTAGGGTTTATGGTTTAGGCTTTGGGGTTTAGGGTTTAGGGTTCAGGAGTTTAGGGTGAAACCTCGAGGCTTTTTCCCACGGCGACTGCGAATCCCCCCCGGAAAGCCCCAAGCAGAAGACGGCGGGTCCCCTTGTAGTGCGCCATGAGCTCCTTGGGCCGGGAAGAAAAAAAGTAGCCATCATGGCCGCGATCATAAGAATGGGACTAGAAATAGTCTTCTCAAGCGGCAACAAGCAGCAACAGTATAGCAGGAAGAAGAACCGTCATACGATGGCAACAACCCCACTGGCGACACTCAGAAGAAAAAGATTGGTAGCAGTCAAGGCAACAAGTACGACCGAAGGAACTAGTGTGTTCTGGGCTCATTAAGAAAGCTTCTATTCAGCAACTTCATGCAACCTGCGGGATTGAGCCGTTGACCATGATACCTAGCTACAGACACACCCCGTGGCCGGGGTTCCAAACTCCGGCCTTAACACCTAGGGTGTTGGGATATCGTGCACTACGAGAAAAACGAGGAACCATAAGGAACACAATCAGTACTACTACTTGTCTTTGCAATCGCAACACCGGATTTGGGATGATCGGAGGGTCATCATGAGCAGGTGCTAAGCGAGCACGGCAAACGCCAAGTTGAGCTAGAACCAGGCGTCAGCTGAAGCAAATCAATCTCCAAGTCTGGAACCTTGATATCCAAAAGCCCTGAGCACTCCAGAACTGTAGCATAAAGCTCTAATGCTTTAAATTGAGGGTTTTCAGTACAGGATGATCTGCGCAACTTCAAGAAACATGGACGGCAGCATGGCCTTCAGCGTGTACGCCTCGCCGGTCGCTGGGTCGACTTTCTTCTCAGCCATGCTTGCCTTGAGAGGCTGTTGAGGAATTACATGTTTGGGTGCACGACTTTGTGACGTGAGGCTCACATACCAGCGCTGCCTGATGCTCAGGCAAATGATTAGTGATGACCGTGATGACGAGGAGGAGGAGGAGGACGACGATAACGATTGCACGATGATGCTGATGATGCTGATGATGAGGATGAGAATGATGATAACGATTGCGAAGAGACGATGATGCTGATGATGAGGATGAGGATGATGATGACGATGATGACAATGATGACGATAAGATGAGGAGAATGTGTATGAGGATGAGGATGAGGGTAACGGTGAGGATGAGGATGATGACGAAGTCGATGATGATGATGATGATGATGATGCTGATGATGATGATGATTATGACAGTGATGACGTTGATGGTGGTGGGGAGTGGCGACGTCGGTGGTGGTGGTGGTCGTCAGTACCCCGTTAAGGACCAAGGCCCGGGCAAAAAGGCTTCGAAGGATAGCTTTCCAGGCTCAGAACGGGAGGCAATGCACGCCAGTTGCGGAAGTTAGGCTCGAGCTCCAACAGCTGCAAATGACCGAGCGCAAGGTGCTTTGGGCATCGACAGCATGACTGCTTGTGTTCGACTTCAGATGTTGCTGGGGCTTCAACATTGGAGCCTGTTGCTGACATCAGCTTCAAGCTGTGCTCATAACATCGCATATCAGAGGCTGGGGCAGAGTACGTCGGCAAGAGCGTCAGCTTATTCATGTATATGCAAGTAGCTAAGTAGCCGGCACGAATCAAATATCTGCCAATAAGGTGATGGATGTTCCCTTGCAACAGTACTTACCAGCATCTGTTCATGACGCTGATGCGGAGACTGAGGATCATGATCATGTTGATGACGGGGATAATGACGTCAAAAGTGGTGGCGGTGCTGGCGATGACTAAGGCGACGGTGATTTGCATGATCAGGTCGCGTCGCGAGGATGACTGTGGTGATGATCGTGGTTCCTGGTTGATGCATATGATGCAGTGACTGCAATGGTGATAAGTGATATCATCAATGCTCATCACCATTGCCGGACCCACAATCACTCTCCTCGACAACGTCCGCCATTCGTCATCGCCACCATCCGTTTCGTCGCCTTCAGAACCGTCATGGTGACTCTCCTGTGAAAAATCTGCCCAAGGCCCGGGCAAAAAGGCTTCGAAGGATAGCTTTCCAGGCTCAGAACGGGAGGCAATGCACGCCAGTTGCAGAAGTTAGGATCGAGCTCCAATAGCTGCGCATGCCCGACGCAAGGTGATTTGGGCATTGACAGCATGTTTGTGCTACTACTGCTGTCTTGTTGTGAAGATCACTCGTAGTTGTGCAATTGTTTAAACTACAACCACTACCACTACCACTACCACTACGACTACCACTACGACTGCCACTACCACTACCACTACCACTACCACTACCACTACCACTACCACTACCACTACCACTACACTAGCACTACCACTACCACTGCCACTACTACCACGACCACCACCACGACCACCACCACCACCACCACCGCCGCCACCGCCACCGCCACCACCGCCACCGCCACCACCACCACCACCACCACCACCACCACCACCTACCACTACTAACTACTATTGCTGCTACTACTGCTGCTAGTACGACCACCACGGCAGCAACTGCTGCTACAACTACCACCGCGATGACCACTAAGTCACTGATACCCATGTTACCACCATCGCCACTTGCTAGGGTCCTTAGCACAGTGGTGTCTCATTCTGCAGTTCCTACCCGCAAGGCCTCGATCTCGGTGTCCAGGAGATCATCCTCCTGTCTCCACAGGATCGTTGGTCTTTCGGGGTGTCGGAGTTCTCGTTGGTGTGTTTTACACCTATCTATCTATCTATCTATCTATCTATCTATCTATATATAATATATATATAATACATATATATATACGTATATATATATATATACATACTCAGCGAACTACAGTCAGTACTCAAGTGCCGTTGTGCGCACACCATGCCTCGAAGACCATCGTATCGCTTCGCTGTCCATGGCAAAGCAGGTGGTCCCGGGGTTTGGGTTCGTCTCACTGCCTCTGTGTCAGTGGTGCGATCCAGAAGGAGCCTTTGGGGACCGGTTCGGGCGGTAGGACCTTAGGATTTAGGCTTCAGGCTGTGTTAAGGGGCTTGGGAGGGGATTGTTGGGGGCGGATGAGGGATTTACAGGGTCCCGGCTCTGTGGATCCAAAGAGGCTCCATCACAAGCGACATGATGGCGTATAGGCTTGTCACTTCTTCCGGCAGTCCTGAGCGTCTGTGCGAACGCAGCGAACGTTTTCAGCAAGATGCCAGAGCTTCGTAGTCGAAGCGATACCGCTCACGAACGAGACCGGCCACCTCAGCTCCTATCTTTGGCT
>CAJNJA010071342.1:9693-22132 GCA_905231915.1 Symbiodinium necroappetens | reverse complement strand
GCTCTTCCGATCTTAAACCCTATAAACCCTAAACCCCCTAAACCCTGATCCCGATGGGAGCCGGTGGGCCTCGAAGATGGGCCGCCAGCCCTGAAACCGCTTGAAGCTATACCAGGTCCTACTTTCCCCAACATCCCCTAGACCCCAAACCTCTAAACCCTGTAGTCCCTAACATCCAAGGTTGAGCAAACCGCAAAGCCTGAAGCCCTAAACCCTAAACTTTCAAAGCCCAAAACCCTAAACTTTCAAATGGCTACGGCTCAAGCTGTTTGGCTCATTTCAGGTTCTTGTTAGATCCCGCGCTCCTGTCACGGCTGCCCCCGAGCTCTTCGGTCACGACCGTCCTCGAGCGCCCTTACACGATTCACCTCTTCTTCGCTTACCTGGGTGGCGGCCGTCTGTGGGTTCGCGGGGTGACTTTGGCTGCCTACTCCATTGCGTTGCACTTCCTGCTCTGCAGCCTCTTCTTCTCTGCTTCGTCTTCTTCTTCATCGAGGTCTTCTTGTTCTTCTTCTTCTTCGGGGTGGCCTCTTCAAGCGCTGCCTCATCAACGGCCTCTCTGCTCCTGGTGGCGGTGAAGTAATTCTGTGACTTTGCGCCGAGTGCCTTTGGTCGCCATGGCAGATGATGCTGCAACCCAGCCAGCAGCAATGCTCGTGGAAAACAGATCGCCCACTGAGGTGGCTGAGGACTCGGAGCTTGGTGATCCCTTTGACGTTGACGAGGACAACGCCGTCAAGCCCGAGAGGGTGAAGGTCAAGCAGGAGAAGAGGAAAGGGGAAAGGAGAACTGAGAGAGACAATGGGGCCGCGAGGAGCATTCCTTCAGACGATGACCTTGAAAGTCCGAGCAAAAGGGCAAGTGGTTCTGGGGATCGTGGCCTGACAGCGAAAGAGATTAAGGAACTCCTCATGGGCCATGTGACTGAGATGCGGAGTGCCTGGAATGCTTTTGAGGGGCGACTTGACCGTGTGGAACAGGCCCAAGCGAGAAGCTCTCATGACGTGGGTGACTTGCAAGCTCGCACCGGGGTGCTTGAAAAGGATCTTCAGTTTCAACGGGCCGCATGTCAGACCAACACCGCGAACCTTGAGCAGCTCACCGCTGAGCTCCAGAACATGAAGGTCAAGATGGATGAGATTGGAAGCCGGCCCACATCTGGCCCCCCTGCTCCTGTTGCTGCGCCTGCGGCGGGCTCAAGTGGAGGTGGACAAGTTGACCCATGGGCTGAGTTTCTTCGACAACGAGGCCAACCTGTGGGTCGAGCTGAGGCGGGGGCGAAGTCACCTGGACAGGGCAAGACTGACAATGACAAGGGTGACACTCTTACCGAGGATGAGAGGCGTACTCTTGTTGTGGGTGGCTGGCAACAGGACACACGTCGCAGCACCATCGAAGAGGAGGCTGCGGTGATCTTTCAGACCGCGGAGTTCAAGGACATCCTCGATGCAGACAAGCTGACGATTTACGGGCCAAGGAGGTCGGTGGGCATGTTAAAGTTTGTGCAGAGAGTCGGGGAGAGCGAGAACGACATGCGCAACCGTATGTGGCAAGTCGTACGGGCCCTTTCTCAGCTGAAACATGTTTTGCCGAGCACCAAGGGCATGGGCACAGACAAAGTCCTCTGGGCGAGTTTCGTGAAAACCAAGAGTGCCCGTCTACGGAGCAGCCATGTCAGTATGATTCGTCGGGTCTGCATTGCTCTGGCAGTTGAGGCTGAGGGGCGACATGTCACGGGATGTGCTCTCAACACGCAGGGCTCCGCGTACGATTGCGACTGGAATATGGGCACCATTTGGTGCGGTCCCTTTAAGTTGGGGAGTGCTTCTCATAGACAACCCAAGGATGAAGAGGTGATCATCATGAGCGGAGGTTGGATTAGCCTCACAGCAGTCGCCAAGACCGTTTCCTGCTCCACTGACGAGGCCAAGCTGGCCTTCGAGAAGGAGCTGTGACAGGAGCCAGAGCCACAAAGTTTCACCCCTTTGCAAGACTTGGCGACCGGATCTTCGCAGCCTTCTTCGTTTCCTAAGGAACCACGGAGGCCTCAGGCGTCGATGTGTGCAAAACACAAATGGGGGCGGATCGGCCAGTGGAATCTGGCGGGCCAACGTGTTCACCTCCTCGACGTTGCAGCGCGGGATCTGGATGTTGTGTTTGTACAGGAGGTTGCCCGAGATAAAGATGGCTGGGGCGACATGGACACTGAAGAGTTTCACTGGGTGCTTCATCGAGATGCTGATCAATGGCGAGGGGTGGGGATAGGCATTGCGAGCGACAAGTTTGATTCCATTGTCTTTAAGATGGCGACAAAGAGGGGACTGTGGGCGGTGGCTCGAGTTCATGGTTTGGGACGAGTTGTGCTGGGCTCGCTTCACGCTCATACGGGGGTGACGAACGCGGTCTACCAGGCGGCTATCCTCGAGTTCTTTGCCAAGTGCCCCAGGAAGTACCGCAACCTGCCACTGCTCTGCGGCGTTGACGCCAACGAAGTTCCGCCCTGGATCGACACTGACGAAGGAGGCCTGGACATCGGCACGGGCAGTTCCAATCTCAATGTCTTGGTACAGGAAGCTTTGCGTTTGGGAGTGGCACCTCTTGCACCGGACCATGCCTTTCGCTATGCCTGGACCCACTTCCCGCGGGATACCAGTCGCTCTGGCAGGCAGATTGACATGATGATGAGCCGCCAAGTATCAGTTGAGCCTCTCCAAGTTCACCCTGAACGTCGACTAGCTGTGGGGACGGACCACGCTTTGCTTACTACAGACCTTTATGTTGCAGCGCGTCCCTCACGATGCAGGTGGAAACACGACTCCAGGGCGAGATGGGTGGTTGGCGACCTTGAGAACATCCCTATCGTCGATGAGACTGAGCTTGCATATCTGGCCAAGACATGCACGAGGCCTAGATTTTCCCAGACTTACAAGGACGATGGTGAGGTGCACGCTGCCATTGCTGCGGCACGGGAGACCAACTCGCCCGCCGACTGGAAACGTGTCTTCAGGATCCGAAAGGCGAAGAGACAACAGTGGAAGGAGGGACGGTTGTCGCGTGTTCTTGCTGGAGATTGGGATGAGTACCGAAGTCTGCAGAAGGACAAGCGTCGGAAAAGGGGCTGGTGGGGTGACCTGCTTAAGGACAGGAGCTCTGCCCAACTCACTGCAGAAATCCAGAGCCACCTGGAGGCCAAGATGACAGACGGGCGACCTGATTTTGATTGGGATCGTCGACTGGGAGCCATGATGCAGTCCCTCCCGAAGCCGACCAGCTTTGAGCCCTTCCAGCCACACGAGATCATCGCGGAGCTACAACAGATGAAGTGTCGGAGCGCCGTTGGCCCCGATGGCATTAGTGTTCATCTCCTCCGTGTTGTTGCGACACATGAGACTCTTGGAAGGGATTTCTGCACACTCGTGAACCACATTGTCGAGACACAGGAGATCCCCGCGAATTGGCACAGAAGCTTCTTGGCACTTCTGGCCAAGGTCCCGTCCCCTCAGCGTCCCCAGGATCTTCGGCCGATATGCGTGTCGTCGGCATTCAACAAGTTAGTCAACCGACTAGCCTGCTCACGTGTTCTTCCTGCCCTCCGGGTGGGGTCGAGTATCTCGTGCTGTGGCAAGGGGCGACAGTCAGCCGACCTTGTTGGGTGCATCACGAGGATGAGAGATGTTTGCAAGGAATGGCGAAGCCCGCTGATTGTGTGCAAGCTTGATGTGGCAGGTGCCTTTGATCGCGTGAACAGGGGTGAAGTAGCGAAGTTTCTGATCGACAAGCTCCGGGGTGACTTGAGCCTCACCTGCGAGCTGAGATACATGTTAGCGCAACTTCGCACTCACTCGCTCGTTGGTTCAGTGCCGGGCGGCCACGAGATTGTGCTCAACCCAGATGTTGGGATAAAACAGGGAGCTCCAGAAAGTGCTGAGATCTTCGGCATGCTCGTCGACACGATGCTCTCGGAAGTCGTGTCCTGCCGTAGGTGGGGTGAGTTTGGGGCTGCCTTTTCCGAGCTTGACCTCGATGTGCTGTTCTTTCAGGATGACATCTTCATCCTCGAAACTGATCTCGCTCGGCTTTGTCGTCGCGTTAAAGTTGTTGACCGGAGCCTCGCCCTTGCCGGGCTCAAGCTCGCGACAGAAAAGACGAAGATAGTGGCCAATGAGCACTACACTGGTCCGAGAAGGGTGAAGGTCAATGAGGATGTCTTTGTCATTGCGGGCAGGGGGGAAGCTGTTCGAGTTTTGGGGGTGAACTTCTCCTTGGATAGGGATGCCTCTGAGCAGTCGAAGGAGATCATTTCACGCACACGCCAGGCCGCAGCAGAGCACAAGGACATTCTCGGTGCGGCCGGCAGCTGGCGTAGCAAGACCAACCTCATGAGGACGCTTGTTGAGTCGCAGTTCAACTGGATTGCAGGCGCCCTGCATTGGAGCCAAGAGGACCTTCACAGTCTCAACCTCGTACAGTTGCATGTCTGCCGCACCGCGTTTGGCCTTCGCCGAGCTGGGGGTGAATCATGGGTTGAGTGGAATAAGCGGTCGCTTAGGCTCGTGCGGCTCTGGCTTCATACCAACCACGTCGCGCGATGGTCCCAACGTGTGCTCTCGCTGCAACACATGCTACACGGGCACTGGGCTCGCCGCGTTGAGGTCGTGAAGGGTTGTCCACAGCCGTGCCCTCCTATGAAGGCCCTGAAGTGGCGATGCACGCATTGGTGGCGAGGCCAGCAGATGCTCAGCCCGGCCGTCTCCCTACGTCATCCAGGGAGGTTCTATGCCAGTAACACTGAACGACAGCTTGCTGAAGTACATGGGACTTTATGGTTTGTCAAAGCACAGGATCGGGACACATGGAGCACTGAGAGGAAAAGTTACATTGATGAGTGGGACGTGAAGTGGACCTCCGGTCGACAGCTATCTCTCACATACTAGTCATGTCTGTTCGTGGGAATGAAGCCGTGCATGTTGTGTTCGTCTGACACCATGATAGACATGTCTGCGAGTCTGCCGCGTCCCTACGTGAGCCTGTTCTTGATCGGGAAATTCGATGGGTTTGAGCACTCAATGTGTGTCTTCACACGGCTGAAGCGTTGAAAGGTGATGCTTTGCCGTCACGAGTCCATTGACCTGTCGATGAGTTTTGTGACCATGTTCTTTGACCTGCCTCTCTGAATTTGTACCTGCATGAGCCCGACAGTGAACATGTCACCAGAGACCTTCTGCAACCTGAGTTCTGTGCGGCAGTTGACTTCACAAGAGGCTAGAAGATGCGAGGATGTGTCGATGCTGGGGCTCGAGATGATTCAGGAAACTCACTTCCCCATCCTCCGTGTGAAGTTCGCAGCCATGGCGGGCGTCTACAACGACCCCCGACCCTGGATGTGCTTGGGGCTCCTTGGGCTCCTCTTCCTCTTGGGTGGTATGGATGGTACCTCTCCTGATGATGTTCAAGCGCACCGCCACCATCCGCCGTGGACCACCGAGGAAATTGCTGAACGAGCTGCTGAGGTTTGGGAGAATGGGACGTGGACTGGGGGAGGCCAGGGCAGCTGGGACGATGCTGACCCAGAAGTTACTGGCTGCCCCGTGCATCCCTTCGAGGCCTCGACAGTGGTGAGTCCGCCTGTGCAGCCGCCTACGGAGCCCTCCGCTGTTGAGCTGAGCTCGTCGTTGTCTGCGGTTCCTGGGCATGGAATGGTGGCGTCGTCCATCGATTGGAGTTCCTCGTGGGCGACATTTTCGACATCGTCTTCGAGCTCCTCTTGGGATCCTATGAGGCCATCGACAGCAAGCTCGTCCACTGAGAACCCTGCCGTGCCCTGGACGAGCCCCTCGATGGAATGGTCAGCCCCGACTTCGCCGTGGTCAAGAGCGGAGACGTGGGGTGACTTACAGGAAGGAACCACTTCTTCAATGTGGAGCAACACGAGCTCGTCTCAGCATGAGGCGCCCTCTCACTCTGCCAACCCCGTCGTGACGAGGTGGGACGAAGAAATCTCCGCCGGCCTGCAGGAGGGTGAGATTGTAGCAGTCTTTGGGGATGAGAGGTCGTCTACAATGGAGCAGGCACTCGCACCTATCCCCGAGGACATGCCCATCCCCTTCCACGTGGGAGCACCGAATGAGGACGTGCCTCCTGCCAATGACAGTGAGCGAGCACCCCACCATGAAGAGGACCAGATTGCCGAAGAACAACCAGATTGGTGGGCTATGGTGCTTGACCGTCGACCTCTTCGTGGACGTCCATGCCTCGCACCGGATGTTCCCCGCCTTGCTCATGGCCGAGACCCTGGATCCCTGGCGACACCCAAGAGCGTACCGAGGACGAGCGACAAGTTCTATGCCATCGACGAGTCCTCCCCTGGGATCACTCAACGCGGAGATCGTGTCAGGCCAGGAGTGGACCGCTGGCACTACCTGGACGGCAGCATCAAGAATCGTGGCAGGGAGAAGGCTAGCCAAGAGGCCAACCAGGAGCAGCAGCTGCCGAAGGTATCCCTCTATGATAAGACGTTGCCCACGTGGAAGGGCAGCCAGGATGAGATCTCCACCAGCAACAATGGGACTTCTACCAGGGCGACCGGCACGAACAGCTCCACGGCAAGCTCCTCCTCGGAGACACAGAATCCGGCCACAGTGGGCTTTTGGAGGCATGGAGTATGGATTCCACGTGCGAGGACCCCCGCAGAGCAGCGTGCACACCAGGGCGGCTCCGGACCCAAACGTACACAACGCCGACAAGATCGTGTGGCTTCCTACCAAAATGGGACATGGAAGCCGGCCTGGCTTAACCGCTACATCGCCGAGAGGCGGGATCGCGAAGCCAAACAACAAGGCGAAGGTAAAGGCGAGGAGTGGGACAACGAACCAACTGTGAAGGCTGAAGTACCGAGCTCAGCTCCGGAACAGGAGCCCGGTGGCAGCACATCGGCGCAGACCGCAGTCGACTCTACCCCGCCCCCTGACTCTCCTGCACCCACTGCCCTCACGGACGCTGACCCATGGTCTGGACAATGGCACTGGGGTGACTCTTGGTGGTCTTGGAGCTCTTCATCGTCATGGTGGCAAACTTGGGG
The DNA here is from genome assembly GCA_905231915.1 of Symbiodinium necroappetens. NCBI lineage: Eukaryota > Dinophyceae > Suessiales > Symbiodiniaceae > Symbiodinium > Symbiodinium necroappetens. Next base: position 15,054 of record CAJNJA010071342.1, on the reverse strand, counting down.
GTGGGATCAGGCTTCGACCACGACCTCTACCTCGCCGGCATCCGCGGAGTTCCTGCCGAACCACGACTTCTTCCCGATGGTTGACCCCATCGACGAAGAGCATAGTTGGTTAATGCACTTGACGGGTGCTGAACGACGCATGATGCAAGAACATGCGGTGCCAGAGAGAGTGATCGATAGGGTTGACCAGTTGTTCCAACAGCTGGATGATTTTGCTGCTGCTGATGCAGGTGCCGAGGCCAGGTGGGGGTTAGGCCGCCTCGTCCGTAGGGCTGATGAGGGCATGGTGGCCATGCAATGCATCCTCGACGTCCTCTTACGAAGGTTAAGGCCACGTGGTCACTGGCCTGTTATCAGGGTGCCACGAAGGGAGGCGGATATGCTGAGGCACTTCAACCGAGCCCGAAACTATGGCACCATCTTTGAGGACACCCTGACCCACCACCTTAACGTTCCTCTGCAGCCCACTGAGGACTCCGCGACGCTCCACCATGGAACTCGGGGTGAGCCTAGTCAGGAGGCACGAGGTGAAGCTTCGTCTTCTTCCCCCTCTCAAAGGCCCGCCAGGTCGCCGCGCAGTCGTTCCAGGTCCCCAAGCCATGGGTCTGGACGAGGGGGAGTTGTCAACACGGGCGCCGCGTCATCGGGAAACTCTTCCCTGCAGCGAGCACTTGCGGGGGAACTACTCGGCATTTGGCGCGAACCTCCTGAAGAAGAAGAACAAACAGCGACCTCTACCCACGCAGCAGCTGGGGATGGTGAGTCCCTCGCGATTGAGGCCATCAGCCCCGGAACAGGGACGATGTTCACAGATGAAGTGCCTCCCACTGCGGCGTCTTCCAGTGGGGCGAGTTTGGACAATCCCCCCTTGGCTGCGGGCATGCCTGCGAACTTGATGGTGGCGGCCACCTCGTCGGCCCCCTCTACATCCACCTCGACGACCCCCTCTACATCCACCCTGGCGACTACATTGGGATGGTCGTCCTCGACGTCTTCAACCATGGTGGTGGCGTTGTCCTCGCCGATGACCGTGACGACTCCCCCGACGACGGCTTCGACATACCTGACGAGCCCAGCGACCATGACGGGTTGGTCACGCGCGTGCACGTCCCTGGTCGTGGCATCCTGTCCGACTACCACGTCGACGACCCCCTCGACTTTGTCTTTGACTAACTGGACGACGTCAACTTGGTGGTCACCCCTAGCGACGGGAGCAACGGAGCCTGGACGTGATGCCCTTCTGGCCTCGACGACGTCTACATCTTCCAGCTCTTCCCAGGTGACGTGGCCCTCGGATGTGGTGAGAGACACTGTCACTAGAGACCTGCAAGTGGCGAGCAGTGCGGACGTGGTCGATGCCCTCCAGCGCCTATTGGCACGAGCTCGAGCGCTACTACATCATCAGCGCCTTCTACATGATGCCGTAGAGGAGATGCTTCCGTGGCTGGCGACGACACCTGGCACTGAAGTACTCAACGGCCCGACTCTTGATGCGAGGATTTGGCGAAGTGTGGCAAGAGAGGCGTCGTTTGGTTCCAACCCGTCGCCGTCTACCACGTCTACAGTCAACCAGGCGCCGATGGTCTTACTACAGCCGGGCTTCCCCACGAGTCATGCCGCCATTCATGAGGAACTCCCAGGCATGGGCTCATCGGTGATTGCCGGTCTGCGGCGTCGAGCCTGGCGTCATCACGTGCACTCCCTGGGTCCCAACACCACCGGTATTTCCACCGCTGGCGAGGGGCGAGATGAAGACCTCTTCCTCATCCACCTGAACTCGTCCCGCAGGGTTCCGGTCCCGCCTGGGTGCCCTCCTTTCGCTTGTATGCCACTGGATGTGGAGAGTGGGCGGCGCCGTGCTCGAGTACCTCGTGCTGGACCTGCTGTGGATAATCATCCGTCGACTACTGCTGCGGCGTCGGAGTCTTCGCCGCCGATTCCGTCCTCTGGCCCGCCCGTGAATGCTGCCTCCCCTGCCGCGACGATGCCTCAAGAGCTGGATGTGGATGCGGCGCCTGCTTCCAGTACTGAGCCCACGGCCGGGCAGAGTGGGATGAGTGACCGCCTGAGTCGTGAGCCTTCTACCGTCGAGTCGTCTGCTCGCCGTGATCGCAGTCGAAGTCGTGACGTGTGAGCTGTGAGCTGTCTTTTCCTCTGGGCTTCTGCTGCTCTTGCCGTAAGTGCGAGGGTGTGGTAGAGTGCATGCCTGCTACAGGCAAGCCTTTTGAGCCAAGCGCGTCAGCTGAGTGAAAGGGGCCACTGCACTTTAAAAAAAAAAACTTTGAAAGTCCTAAACCCTAAATTGTAGGGTTATTGTCCACGGAGAGCCTGTAGAGCCCAACACCCCAAAGCCTGAGAAGCTGGGAAGATGCAGGCGATGCCCAAACTTCGGGTGCAGAGGCCTTTAGGGTTCAGGGCTTAGGGTTCAGGTCCCGAGTTTCGGCTTTTGCTTTCTAAACAATTTGTATTTATCCTGGGCTTGAGGGTTTAGGGTTGTTTAGGGTTTAGGGTTTACGGGTTGTTGCTGGAACGGTGTTGACGGGGCCGGGTTTCAAGTGAATCGTGAATCCTAAGCCAATAAAACAGTGAAATGGGTCCTACAATCCAAACCCAGGTGTGTGTTTGACGATTCCGCACTGAAAGGCTCAGAATTGTTTGGAGGCTTCTTGTTTCGACGATTAACATCTGAAATGCAACGGAAGCCGGGCACAAGAGGTCAAGCGTATTGGAGGCTTAGGGGCTGCTCAAGGTATATCCCCTAAGCCCTAAACCCCAAACCCTAAACCCTAGTAGATTTGGAAGCCAGGCTTTGGGAAGGCTTCACTTCCTAGATTGCAGAGGATGCTCCTGGTGCAGCCGTGTCAGAGCTTCTCGGCAGCTCCTAGTTATGGCTCCGCTGCTCCACTTTGTGGGGAGCATCTGTTTCGAGTTGGAGCCACGTTGTCTTCATATCGTCATTTGATCGCCTATGCTCAGCGTACTTTTCCGGACTTCCGCCTGCACTCTCGAGTGTGCTGGGAGCTGGTTACGCGGTGGGAGGCCCTCGAGCCTCTCGCTCACAGGCCCCCGCTCCCTTCGAAGTTGTGAGAGGCCTTGGCAAGCTTGGCCATAGCCTGGAAGTGGCCACGTTTCGCTTTGGTGCTGCTGCTGAGTTTCCATGGCATCTTGCGGATAGGCGAGACCCTTGCTGCGCTACGCCGTGATCTTGTTTTTTTCTGCCGAAGCCTAGACCCCAAACCCTAAAGCCTAAAGCTCCTTGGCTTTCCAGCACCCCCAACACAACGTAGCCTCTCACAGAGCCCTTATGGTCCTTAATTAGTAGGTATTTAGGGTATAGTAGAGGGTAGTTGGGGGGGGTTCTTGGTAAGATTTCTGGGATCACCCTAACACCCCGGGTTGGGTTTATCATAAAAGACGGGGAGGGAGTGGGGATTTTAGGGTTTAGGGTTTAGCGTTAAGGGCTTGCTTAGGGTTCACACGCATGATGATGGCGACCTTTGTTTCTGGCAGCGTCTGAAGAGAAACAGCCCTTTTTCATTCGTGTCAATCTCCTTTTCAGTTACAAGTCTTCTGGTCCGAAAGACTTAGCGCGAAGCTTACAGCCCCACATCCTAAACTTGAAGCTCTTTCTCCAACAAAGCACAAATCCTGCACCCTAAACGTTCTCTTCTAAACATAGCACCCATCTTGCAGAAATCCCAATATCCGAATATAGATTCTGATTCTGCATCGCTCGTAGCCACGACCCATTATAGTTCGCGTATAGCTATATACTATAGCTATGCCCCGAAAGCCCAGGATATTTATTGAGCCCCCGGGATGCCCAGTCGGTTCATTGAGGCCCCAATATGAAACTCGATTAAAACCCCCTTAATGTCCATTACAGCCCTTAAGACCCGATATATGACAAACTCCAAGGCCCCTCCAAGAAACCTATAAGAACGCCATACGAACTCCAACTCCTATAAGATTTTTCAAGGAACCCTACAAACCCGAGCTCTAAACCCCAAACCTTAAACCCTAAACCCCACACCCCAAACCTCAAACCCTAAACCCCACACCCCAAACCTTAAGCCCTAAACCCACACCGTAAACCCTAAACCCTAAACCCTTCTCTTCAAGCCGACGCTTTTTGTCTCGCAAGGTGGAAGATGCAACACCGTTGTGGCATCTCTCGGAGGTCCCCTTTAATCTAAGGTCTGTAGGGTTCTAGGGTTTAGGGTTTAGGGTTTTGTGTCCGATGCCTTAAGACCGAGACCTGGATGGCGGCTTAAGGGTTTAGGGCTAGTTTGGGGTTCAGGCTCTAGGGTTCTAGGTTTTTCTGGGTTTTAGGATGTAGGGCTTAGGGCTTGAGGATGGGCTTGAAATAGAGTATTAGGGTGTGTATCAGGGCACAGGATTCGGTCATAGTTTTTGATAAAACAGAGGGTTGATGGCGGGGATCTCCATTTTGAGCTTCTTTTGTAACGGTTCTGTACATGTCTGGAATAAAGGTTTTAAGATGTGTGGAGATCAGGGCTCAGAGTATGAGGGGAACCAGACATACCACCCTACCTTGCTGGTTCTTTAGGGTTTAGGGTTCAGGGTTTAGGGTTTAGGGAAGGGGTCCTATAGTCCTCGGCCACATGACATTCCGATTGAACCCTAAACCCTAAACCGCATGAGCACGTCGGGTTTTAGGGTTTAGGGTTTAGGGTTTTTACGGTTTAGGGTTTAGGGTTCTGCCCAAGACTTGCAACAGGAACACAAGCCTCAACCCTTGACCGCACGCGAAAACCTCAGCCGGTTTAGGGTTTAATGTAGGGTAACCCGAAACCCCGAAAGCCCAACAGCGGAGATTGTTCGAGAGAGGGGAGGGAGGCAGAGAGCAATAATTACCTATTTATGTTAGGCATATCTATGTGTGTACATATATATGTATGTATATATACACACATATACATATGTGTGTATATATATATATAGAGAGAGAGAGATTCTCATTTGCACACATGTAAAGGGATTGGAAGCACGACTCACGACTAGTGCGCCTTACATTCCTTCACGTTTCCTTGATTGAGTCAAGACCACAACAAGCCGGTAGTCTTAATACTCAGGCCTTAATATATACAGAGAAGTAGGAGGGGTAGGGGAGAGAGAGAGAGAGAAAGATGGTTGAACCCCCAAACTCTGAACCTTAAACCCCTAGACCCCAAACCCTGAACCCTTCAACCGCGGGCCTGCGGTCTGTGTCATCGGCTTTGCCATGGTGAAGTTTGTTAGTGTGGTCATTCTCGCTTCATCTCTGTGTGTGCGTGTGTCTGTAAAGGCAGACTTGGCATGCCGGGATCAGCACACCCTAAAAGACCTAAACCTAAACCC
>CAJNJA010071331.1:4600-22135 GCA_905231915.1 Symbiodinium necroappetens | reverse complement strand
GAATGAGTGAATGAATGAATGATTGATTGAATGAACGAATGATTAAATGATTGAATGATTGATTGATTGATTGAATGATTGATTGATTGATGGATTGAATGAATGAACGAATGAATGATTGAATGAATTAAGGAATGCATGAATGAATGAACTGCCTGCGTTGCCCGACTCTGGGCGCAGCCCCTTGAATATGTTCTGTACCGGTCTTATACACCCCAGGCCTACGTAAGAACGCTCGTGGATTATTGCCTTCCTTTTGCGTACCCAAACAGAACCGTTTCAGATCCAACGCTCATCTCGAAGGCATCCGAGGCGTTGGCCATCTGAGCTGTGCAGAAGCAGGCGGCCACCTGCGGCGACCCAGAGGGTGGGAGGGAAACCGTGGAAGAGGCGAAGGCCCAAGGCGAGCACCGGGAAGACGCGAAGCGAGCGGCGGATGTCCAGGCAGCGCCTGGAGCCCCAAAGAGAGCCGTGACTTGGCGTGGCTTGGCCGGCTTGGCTTCTCTGCGGTGCGCCCCCGCCCCTTTTCGCGCCTCACCCCGGGCATCCCGTCCAACAACGCGGCCAGGCCCAGACCGAAGGCGATGGAGAGAACGTTCTTGGCCTGTCACGTAACAAAAACACAGAAGGAAGACGCGCAGATCCATCATGATCCATCTATGCAAGGCTCAGTCGAGGGGCGCAGAGTGCGATGGGCACCAGCGCAACGCAGCTGTGTGCAGCGGACCTCGGGCCGAGTCGCAAGGTCAGAGAGGCACCTCGCAGCTTTCAATTCCTCCTCCAGAAACCCCCCACTTTGCCGAGGCCGTGGCCACGAAACTAGCAAGCCCTTGGAGGTGTCCAGCACCACGAAGAGGAACATCAGCCATGACATTCGCCTGGCACAGTCAGTCTAAAGCAATAGTAATCATCTCAACCCTGCTAGCTGCGATAATTTGCGATAAACTAACGACTGACCACAGAAGCAAGGCCTCAGCTCTGGGTGAGGCTGCCCAGCTCCCACCTTGCCGCAAGCTTTCACGATGGAACATCTGAAGGTGCCATGTGCCATGTAGGGCATCGACGACGCGCCGAAGAGACGAAGACACTGGGAGAACCTGAAAGCAGCAAGCATGACATGCAACTGAACTCCGCTGCATCACCTGAGCCTTGGCTGGTGGAACTCCGTGACTGAGTACAGCACATCGCCCGGTGCCGCAAGTTCATCAAATAAACTTGGGGCTCGCTGTCGCAGACTGCGCTTCAGAGTCTGCGAGGATGGCCTCAAGAAGCACTCAGAACACCTGCAACATGGTTTGCTTTCAATTCATTTCGGAGCGCTTCGCTGAGTGCAGCATCCCTCTTTCTCTGACGATGATGCAAAGCATCCCATGGATATTGGATGTTCGGAATTCTGAGCTTGTGGCGAGATGTCAGGCGACGAGAGGGGCAGGCAGAACAGCATCTGGGAAGAAGCAGCTTGAGATGGCGGTGCTGTGAATCGGTGAAGGTTCCCTCTTGGCACTCTGCCGAAGCAGCAGAAGCCTCCATGCCTTGGCTGAAAGCTCATGGCTTCCTAGTTTGGGGAGTTCCGGTCCGGCAGGATCGGCAAAATCGATGCCTGTCATGCAGCCACAGTGCTCGCATCTGTCCGCTGACTCGGGGAGTCAAAGCCAACGAAGAGATGCACAGGAGGTGCACGCCAGGTGTTGTGATGTCACACTCAGCAGACTTCGAGGCTTTTGATGTTGCTCCCAGTTTCTGGCAAACCCGCTGCGATTGTGGAGAACATCGCAAATCAAACGATCTTGCAAGATTCCGAAGGCTTTCCCCGCTATGCCCTATGTAGTACTTGCACGCTCTGTCTGAGCCGGCTCGTGTGCTGCATTCAAACATAACCATAAAGAGACACGCTCTCACCTTTGCTTGCTGCAGGAACGTTTCGATGCTCCGTTCTGATCACTAGCAGGTCTTCATTTTCATCAAACCGCAGCAGCATGTATGGCTCTATGTCTCTCGCCTGGATCGATCATTGCAGCAAGGAACCAACCTCAGCAGCCAGCTCTTTGTAGCACGCTTCTAAAGCTTTATTGTATCCATGCTGCTGTTGTTTCGGTAGAGCCTTTGGTTGGCGGGCACGGCGTCGCGAGCATGGAAGAATTCGCACAAGACATCACAAGACAAGTACCGTAGTGCCGAGCTCTCAAACCAGAACAGTGCAGGAGCGCAGCCTACACCAACACAACATGACTCAGCTTGGCAGCCAGCACAGAGTAAGAGGCAGCGGCGCTCGCTGCCTATGCCTTGGGAAAGGAAAGAGCGTCTACGACCGCAGGGTTTCCTTAAACGCAAACCGTTCAGGATTGCTGCGGAACACCACACAAGTACGAAAGGCCGAAGCGGCGAATCTGTCGACGATCTAATCTGCCCGAGTTGATGGACCCGACCCGACATCAAGAGAAGGCAGCTGACTTATTTTCGCACTTCTGCACCTCGTGCTTGCCTTGATCGGAAGCTGATGTGTTTGAGTAGCGGAAGCAAGCTAACTAATTTCAAGAAGCCGGGCCTTAAGTGCCAGCTGCATGGTTTCGTCACGGTTTCGTCATTCAGGATGCAACCAGGCAAAATACACACTGGGCGAGGTTGTCGTTTCCGGACTGCGAGAATCCTAAGCTGGATCCTGAATCAAATCGAAGAAATGCGCAGGTCGCAGCTCATCCTATATTATGAAAAGTCAGTAAAGCTGTCATCGCTGGGTGGGACTGCCTCCTCTAGGCCTTCACCTGCTGACATCCTCGATTCTAGGTTGTCACGTGGATTTAAAGGAACAAGACCGGCAACGGCAGCAGACCGTGGAGCCCAAACAGAAGCGATGGATAGCCAACCGAGTATCGCAAGATCGATCAATCCTGGTTTCGGCGCTGAATCCGACTTGTGGAGACCAGTGGAGATGTTTTCAGGGGCTGATTGCCGGTCGGCATGAAGCATCAAAATCTGCAAGCCAGCTCGCAAGGATTGAGGAGCCCTTCAAGGGAAAGCCCGGTTTGACGCTTACCACAAAGCTGGTTGAAGCGAAGCAGTGAGCTGAGGGCCTCTTTCCTGATGTGCACCGACTGTATAGCCGTGCACTACGTGGCAACTTGAAAATTAAATCTTGAAGTCGTTGGTCAGTCAGCTGAGCAACACTTCGCATTGCCACCCGCACAGGTGCAGATTGACACATTCAATGTTCATTCAATTCGCAACGCTTGGAGCCTTCAGGTGGTGCTATTTAATGCCTACATCAGCATTGTGGTTTGCAAGCTTGTCGTTGCCTCGCGACTTTGTGCAGTCTGTCCTTGGTTGGGCCGCCACCCTCAAACAGGGTTGCACTACATGGCCGAATGTGGATAATGTCAGCTTCGTCGAGTTGAACCTTCACTGGTGACGCTCTTCGGGCCACGTCAGGCTTCACAAGTTGGAGGCAGCACAAGTCTGGAAGAAAGCAACATGGGCTGCCAAGGATGCTAAACCTTCACTTGCAAAAAGCGCCGTTGTTTAGGATGTACAGGTTCAAGGCTGGTGACGCTCTTTGCCTGTAGCTAGGTACTCACCTATTGTAGCAGGCCCTCATAGCGCCCGGCAAAGCTTAGAAAGGTAGATGCGACGTTGATGGCCCGGTTCCGCTCGTGTCATGTCTACATATAGTTCCAGCTAGAAACTGACCCGATTCGTTCCTGGCCCTGCACGAGAGGACCTCCCCCCTTGATTGGATAGCGAAGAGGGCCGCGAGGGCCGTGTCGCTGCTCAAGAGTCACGAGATGACCCGAAACAACTGAGTAGCTTTTGGCACGTGAATACATCGCTTCAAACTTTCTGTCTGAGAGACGTGCCACCAGGGCAGAAGCAGTGGCAGAGACGTACTTCCAAGTCGCTGGAAGGGACTTGACCCGCTTGTAGTACCTGCCGTCTGCAGCTCTGGTCAAGTAGAGCATAGATTGGCATAGATTCTAGCTCCTAGCGGCCAAAGCCTGGCGAGCCGGTGGATGCGGCTCTCCACCAGGATCAAGCGAAACTTGGCATCCTTGTCCTGAACCAAGGAAGCATGCGCGCCAAAAGGGGCGATTTTAGAAGGTGTTCCTTCCTGCCTTGCGGTTCTTGTCCAAATGCTTTCGGATGGACACCGCCTTCTTGATCAAGTAGTACAGGTCCTGGCCCCACCCGCCGCAAGAGCTCTACATTGGAAGCTCGAAGCATCTCGGGAAGCCTCCGGCAGTGTTGGGGCCAGACCATTGGTCCTGGCATCGCAGAGAAGGGCACTCGCATTTAAGTGACATCAGCACATCTGATGGAACATGGGACTGCCCTTCAGATCTACTCAGAGTTTCGAGACGAGAAATCGTAGACTGTCATCGACAAGTCGGCTTCAACAGATGCTCGAAGCATCTGTCAGACGCTCTAACAGCCAAGGGACTTTTTGTCATTTGTTGGCATGTGCACTGGAACAGGCGAAGATAGTGTGCATGGGCGGCTGGCAATTGCAGCAGGTGGCACTTCAGGATGCGGAGGATGTGGTTGCCTGTCACTGTCTTCACCTGAACAAGACACAACAGCATCTGGCACTCAAATCACAGGTGGTCAGCAGGTACGCAGCCGGACCGTCTACGAAGATCTTCTTAGGGGCGACAGGGCGACCGGACACTTGTCCAAACCCGGAGTTTGCCTTTACTAAGCGACAACTCTACTTCCTGTGCCTGGGGCACACCGAAGCTATCCCTGGCGTGCGCTCACGAGGAGTCAGAACAGTCGCAATCCACTCACAACGGCTGTCAAACGTAACAGTTACAGTTGGCACCTCAGCGTGACACCAATCTGAGAAGGGGTCAGCCTCGGCACGGCGGGGAGAACTCGGAAAAGGCTGCTCCTCTCGCTCAGGCCGGAGGGGGCCGGAGGGGCCGGGAGGGGGCCGAGCTCGGCACCCCTTCTTAGCAAGCTTGCTGATGTGGTCGCAGACATCCTGTGTCTTTTAATCTTGTTCTCAAGCTGGCTCTCTCATACAGAGGTCTCGAGGCCCTGGCTTCGGACTTCATCTTGAGCCAGGTAGGAGGTGTGCGCTTGTAGGGGATCGCGGAGGACGCCTTGCGCAATCTCTCTGAACATCTCTGCTGGGAGCGAATCCATGCCGAGAGCTGAGCAATCCCCTTGCCCTTGCCATACATGCCTGCAACAAGATATCCCTGGCTGCGATCGCAGAAATGAAAAGAGTTAAGAGCCAGGGCGAGCGCGACCCATAGCCGCACACCTTACGCTCGCTTGCAAGGCTGTCAACGAGGACAGACTAAAGCAGAAATTCGTTGACATCGGTTGGTGTAGCGAGCACAAGACTCTCGCCGCTTCTCCGCCCGGCACGCCCCGGCGGTCCTATCGATCCCACGTACCCTGAAGCCCGAATGTTGCATAGGAAATCATGTCATATGCTCGGAGTATTCAGTTGCAAGCGTTTAACATGGTGAGTCTCTTTTTCACGAGGAATCGTCAAATCACCAGTCATCGCAATGCCAGGAGGGGGTTCGTGCGGCTCGGCACCTGTGCAGGAGAAGCGAGGTCTGGAGCTGGCACTGCATGTGGACGGCTTTGTCACCAACACACTCTCCAGGCACCAGCGACGGCTGCTTTAGCGAGAAGATGGCCGAGCCCGCACAGGTGATGAGAAGAACCTGTCGGATCGAGAGCGCACGCAGCACCTCAAGCACAGTAGGGTCGGGTGGAGCCCGGGCCAGTACGCAGCATAGGCCAATAACATATTGGTGCACCTGCCCATGTTGTCAGCTCTTCTCTCCCTGCTCTCCAAGCTGTCAGTTGCACCTCTCGCGCATCTGAGAGCAAGCCCTCTTCCATGCAGTCCGCCAACTGCCAAGACAGGAGGAGACCGTTTTGATTGGATGGACGGACGTGGAAGCATGCATACTGCTTTTGAGGTGGGGGGCATGGCACACAGGCACCTCGACTGCTGGCAAAGCCATCCGTGGCTTAACCTCGCGAAGGCCATATCCTTGGAAGTGCTGCTGCTGCTGCTGCTGCTGCTGCACTTGAACCACTGGTTTTGGGAAAGCTTCGGGTGCTGGTGCGCACCACCTGCAGAAAGATGCCTAAGGCCCATACCAATGTCATCCAACATGACCTGCAGAACCGAAACAGGGAAGCAGCCCCCTCCCTCTTCTGCCCATGCAGCGCCTTTATCTGCCTAGCCTGGGCCTCTGCCGAGGCCTTGGCTCCTTCTGCAGGCCTTGCATGCGCGGATCCTGGCGACACGAAAGCGAAGAGATGCGGAGAGCCTACCCTCGTCATCTTCCTCCCTTTGAGGGCCCAACGGTGAACGAGACTTCGCACCAAGAGGTGGTTCAGGTCAGCAAACCTGTCATGTGATTCCCGACCATCGCAGGTGATCGTGTGTCAGCTTCATTTGGAACGGCTGCTTGCAGTTGCTCTCAACACAGGGGCGGAGACACCGGCTGAAAATCTGCAGACGATCGATCCTTTCAGCAGGACTAGGAAGTCAAAGCTTCTGTCAGCAAGGCAAGGTACGATCCTTTGCACGACATCCTTGGAGGTTACCTGCAGGTCATGCACTGGCTTTTCGAGATGACCAATGTGCTGCCAATGCAAGCCGCGCTTTCCAGTAAGTCCGGCACACGCATCTCCGGAAAGACACGCACCTCGTATGATGCCCTGGCCGATCCAGTGGCTGAATCAGACCGCACATTCCAAACCAGCATCAGGTGCACGGCTTGACTCGCGTAAAGTTCATCTGCCGAAAAGCATCAGCCGCATGGCCCTTGGCAGTGGATCATTCACAGGGGCAAGCATCAAGCTAGCACATAAATAACTACCGGGCCGGGGCCAAGCCCAAGACCCGGCGCATCATCTGCGCCAACTTATAGCCCTGATCATGCTGACCGTCGCGCAGTCCATTGGAAATTGCTCAGACTGAGGTTCTCACACCCCCCTCCTCGGTAAAGTAGTGATGCTGACGATGCCAGTTAGGACGCCAACGATCCTGCTATAAACATGAAAATCTGAAAGCGTTTCCTGATTACTTCTCGGACACCCGATTTCCAGATCCTGCAACATCTCCACCAGGCTGTCGTCACCCCCCTTCACAGACATATCCTGACCAGCTCGGTATCAGCGCGTCTCAGCATCACAGACCTTCCCCACATTTACCCATGCAGCATCAGTTGAAAAGCGCCAGGTCGACGGTGACATGAACAGATGCTCGGCAGACCTGGGAAGAAAAGCCGAGTGGCTTTTTGATGGGCCTGGCGCCTGGTGCTAGTACCGAGAATGCAGCCTGAAGGGCTTCTGACAGGGCCTCGACGCCCGAAGAACTACTTGGCTCTGCCATGCTCCGCCGTCGCTGATTCAACCGAAGGCATGGCCGTTCTCACACAATTCGTGAGCTGGTGCAGCCTCGTAGAGAGACGCAAGTCTCCAAGATTATGAATGCACCTCTCCGTCCTGAGGCAGCGACTGGGATTTGCTGGTCAAATCCTGGGCATTGCACAGTCTTCGCAGCCACAAGGAAGAACAGACTGGACAAACCCTAGGCGGCATGCGGTGGGCTTTGGTGACGTCTTGGAGTGCAGCTTTGCACTGTAGCTGAGGGCTCTTCGCCATGGCTTCCCATGAAAGTCATCACCAACCAACTCGAGACCAGCACCTCAAACAGCAAACCAGCCAAGCTCATGGATTCTCTCACTTTGCCAATTTGCAAACACTTTGTCACTGTCTCACGAACCTTTGAACAGCAAGATTCACCGTCACGGAAATTAAATCTTCTGAAACGCCGGACAACTGCTCGCAGTGCTCTCTACAAAGAAACTGTGGCCTGACCTTTAGATGTGCAACGCGAGAAAGCGCAGTTGCTAGACTCTAAACGAAGCGAACCAGACTTCACGTATCTGTGATTCCATCCCTCCGTCAGCTCGGCACCACATGTTCCGAAGCATCAGCAAGCGAGCCTTGCAGCCAGAGAGCGCTACTGTACTACTGTACTACTTACTACTGCGGAAAGCAAGTTCGTCCAGAATAGCAGCTGACGGGCTGTCGAAACAGACGAAGGAAATCCAGTAGATTTCTACCGAGTCGGCCTTGCTCATGTGGATTCATGCGCACGTTTTGCTGAATCGACCCATTCAGAGTCTCAATGGCCTGCCAAGTAAAACACTGCAAGCCGCGCTCTCACATGGCAGGTGCATCAGACTGCTCAGCCTCTTGAAGTCTTTGAGGTCGCCAGGCACCCAGCCCATCCAGACCTGTGTACAGCAACAAAATGCTAGAAGGAAGAAGTCTTCGCCATGATTCGCTTCACCGCAGAGAGAGACGACGAATCTCGGGGTCTGACCAACTTGCCCAGCACTGTCAACTCTCAGGCTTACCGTCTTTGCCATTGCGTGAGCGACGCATAGGTAAAGCAACCTGAGCTACATGCTGCGCTGTGCGGTTGAGTCCATGCCTACAGATGCTCTAACCTGCACGAGACGTACTTACTCCCGTCAGGGCTCACGGTGGCAAAGGCCAATGCAGAATGCGCGAACCCGGTGCCGGGCCTGGACGTTCGACATCTTCCCGGGAAGACCTGAACGGAGGTTCCCCGGAGGCAGCCCGTTCAGTCCGGTGGCCGAGGCTGCCGCGAAGTCAGAGTTTGGCATACTCAGAAACAGGACCTGACCCGAACCGACACGGTCGAAGCACACTAAGACACACCGGGAGGCTTAGCCACACACCGCTCGGGGCCCTGGGAGGCCGGAAGACCTGAAAAGGAGCGCGGCTCGCCAGGAACATGCCACAAAGGTCTCAGGACAGACACTACGGACATCATTCTCCAGGCTCTATATAGTAGGAAGGTCATGAGGGGAAGCGGCTTGTCAACGCTGCAGAGTTCAGGACACGTTTCCGGTTCTCCGGCACTTGCGGAAGAATCCAAAGTGCCAGGCCAACTGGGAAGTTTGACCCTCCATCTCCCTCCAGCGCACACTTCCGGCGACCGTCCGTCAGGCTGAGCGGCCCCGTCCTTTGGATGCGCAGTTTCCTTGTCTGCGATTTCTGCTGACTTCCTTCTTGCCGACGAGCGCGCCCTGTAAGTGGCTGTTCGCTCACGTTGTGCGGCACTCCTGATCGAGGACCCTGAATGGCCACGCAAATACTCCTGGTGTTGACCACCACTCCATGCGCCCCAAGGCGGGGGCGAAAGCTCACAAACCGGGGGCAAGCTGCGTGTGGGCGGAAGAGGACAGAGATGAGCGATACTCCTTTTTCACTTGCCGCTGCACGTCCCCCCCCGCCCCGGCACCAGGCATCATAAGCATCATCGGGGGCCCGTTTCTCCGTGCAGCCCCGAAAACCAGCCCGCGCGGCCCACGCCTGAAACACGTCATGGCCTGGGGGTTGGCTCGAAAACGGAAGTCGTTTTGGGCCAGTTTCTGTGTGGTCCCACCATCAGCAAAGCTGGGTCTCAAACGAAAGCTCTTCCCTCCACGGAGGGAGCTTTCGTAACATTCGTTCCGCGATGTGCTGTTACACTGTTGCGCTGCGAGTGTACTCTGACACTGTGGGCGACGATATCGACTATTTGGGCGGGCACACGATCTCTGAGGCCAGCCCTCATCCTGTGATCCTGCAACAATGCTGCTCGAACACGCTCTGAACCAGCGGAGGCGGAGAGTGGGCCCGTAGCTCGCATTGATTATCTCGAACGTATACGAATACTGCTGACAGCATGTTCCACAACCTTAAGCGCACGTTCCTGGGCTCCGGACAAGACTAGGGGCAAGGTTGGGCATGGAGTCGATACATGGAAACCATGTATCTCGCCCCAGCCCTTGAGCCCTGATCGCGTTGCGTTGCACTGGGCAGCAGCTGCAAGTGTGCTCAACAAAACCTCAAAATCAGCTGACAGGATTGATTGAACGTAGCACACTTGCCGATTCCTTGTCGCACCTGTCGCCTAACGCTCGGCAGCCAAAACGACAGCTTTCTTCCTCAATGCTCATCTGCTCACTCTAGACGATCCCGAGTGAGGATGGGATGGTATCAAGAAAAGTGCGATCCTGCATCCACCAAGAATGCATCGGGAGTTCAGAGAGCCAACAGTGAGACTCCGTCAAGTCGCAACGAAGTCCCGGATTGCTGCAGCACCCACAAGGCTTTACGCCCAGCTTGGCAATGCCCGGTCTTCTCGGGTGCTCTTGCCGCTGCAGGTTGAACGATATTGTGGGGCCTTCTCCAGTCTCCTCTGGCCATGCATCGTCGCCGAGCAAGGATCGGAAGAGAGCTGACACAGCGCCACCTCTCTGAGCCTGTCAAGGCTTGTGTATAGCCTTGATTGTGCGATTTCAAGACGAGAGGGCGAACGAGGCCCTCGTGCGGCATTACAACGCGATCTCAAGGCCCTCCTCGTGAACAGATGTTCGAAGCAGACGATCGGGCAGGCAGCACTGTGCCTTCTGGAACACCGACTGAGCTTATTGAAGCTTTGAAGCTCCTGCAAGAAGTCTTTGAGACGAGGCGCAGTCATCCTCCTGCACAGCGAAAACAAATTTACTATCCCTGTGAGCTGACTTACGAGGGCGTCCAGGCCGTTGCTTGACAAAGCAGATGATGGAAGGATCTCCGACACGACTTGCTGCGACCTTTCCCTGCGGCCTTGATGCAGAGTTACACGCTGTGGTGGCGTTCGAACACCGGCAAAGTCCTGCGTCTGGACTTTTTACGAAGCGACGGGCTGCTTCAGCTGGGGCCTACCTGCGTCCACTCATCCTCTAAAGGGTCAGATGAGACTGCTGCTTTGTGACAAGAACTTACTTATTCTGACGTTGGGACGGCTGGCACCAAAGGCGGAGGGCTAGGGCTCACCTCGTTCTGGATTTGAAGCCTTTCCACCCCTCTCATAAAATACAATATGTAACACATCTAGATATCTAGACAATATAATATAACATATACACATTTATGCATCTATACAGAAAGATACAGATAGATAGATAGATAGATAGATAGAGAGAGATGGAGAGATAGAGAGATAGATAGATGGATGGATGGATGGATGGATGGATAGATAGATAGAGATGGAGAGATGGAGAGATAGAGAGATAGAGTGATAGATAGATAGATAGATGGATGGATAGATAGATAGATAGATAGTCATAGGGGTAGGTTAGGCAACATTATATATATATATATACATACATATACATATACATATATATATATATGTATGTATGTATATATATATATATGCTCGCCCCCCATCGCAAGATCTTCGCCTGATCCCTTTTTGTCTGACTTCTCCATATTTCAACATCTTTGTCTCATGACAATAATCAAAAAAACTCATTATCCGTATACTTCTTGGAGCGCGAAGGGAAAGCGGAAAGCCCTTCCTGTTCTCATCGAGTTGCGACATGCTGCTGTGATCGATCCCTTGGCTGGTAATACCGCATGCATCTACACTCTCAACTGAGACAAAACCTGCTGCACCCTTTCATGCGAGAAAAGGGACCTTGTCTCTTTCTGGACAACAAGCAAGCAGCAAGCATAAGGGAGTTGACCTATATCCTTTTGGGAAGGCGTTTGGAGCGCTAGTCAATTACTTTGAAAATATTCATGCGCCAGTCCTGCATGCAAGATTCTTTTCTTGTCAAGAGACAGAGAGGTGCCATGCTTTCATTGCGAGATAAAAAAAGCTCTCTTCCCATTCGTGGTGAGAAGTCTTGTCGTATTTCTGCTTGCCGAAGTAACAGCTCCCCGGCCGGTTGTGCCTGAAAAGAAGAGTTCTCCGATGTCCAAAGCGGCTGTGTTTTGAAGCTCTGCAATTATCCTTCAGAGGGAGATAATTATGACATATCAGTATATCAGAGAGCTACTCTTGCTTTTTTCCCGTTGAGCACGAAGTAAGAAAGCTTCTGCTCTCTCGCGTCAACAATGGCAAAACAGGCTCCACACGCAAAAGACACGTGCCTCCAACAGTTCTGCTACTGCTGCATATGACTCGATCGCTTGTCCCACTCGCGATCATCTGCATAATGTAACCGGCTCCAACCGTATGCGCTGCAGCGTTTGTGGTTCCAGCCAAGACACCAAACTCAGCACCATATCACCCTCCGAAACCAAAAGCACAACGCTTTAAAGCACTGGAGCTTTCAAAGTGCTGCACTGTCCCTAAAATTGCTCCCTCAGAAACCAAATTTTAGGGACAGTACAGCACTTTTGAGGTCCTAGAGCTCTCAAATAGTGCACTGTCCCCAAAATTTGCTTCCTCAGAGGCCAGATTTAGGGACAGTACAGCACCGTTGAGGTCATCTGGAGCGCTGCAGCGTCCCTAACTTTAATTTTGCTTCCTCAAAGGCCAAGTTTCGGGGACAGTACTGCTGTCCCTAACTGTGGCTTCTGCCAAACCCAAATTAAAAGCACAATACAGCCCCCCAGGACTCTGGGACTTCTAACAGTATTGCACAGGTTGTACGGTGCCGGTGTTCATCATACACTCCTTCTCAGCCATACAACTAATGTGTCTTGTGTTCGTTCATGGTCATTTCTACTTTCGACCGTTTTCGGGAACCATTTTCTGTGTAAAGAGTTTGAAAACATGCGATGAGCAAAGCAGCTGTTCTGCAGAGAAGCCGGTTTCACTGGTATTTACAGCACTTTCTGCACATGGAGTAATTAGGTTCGAGACATCGTGGTACGTGTCAGAGAGTGGAACAGATAGCGTGTAGATCTGGGGGGGGGGGGTGACCATATGTATATATATATATATATCTATGGGTATATGTTCTGTTCTATTCTGTTCTATTCTGTTCTATTCTATTGCACTCTGTTTTATTCTATTCCAGTTTTATTCTATTCCATGTATTATGTTCCATTCTATTCTTTTCTAATGTTTTTAGTTCTAGTTTTATTCTGCTCAAGTCTATTTGTTCCTTTATATATATATATACATATATATATATACGTACTGAGTGCAGGGGGAAGTTTTCGAAACAAGTGGAGGGTGGCCGGTAGTATAGCAGTTCTGTTTAGAATCTTCCGAATAAACCACCGGTTCATCTTTGTAAATGGGCTTGGCGGCTCCGGGCCCGACGGCCGCGGAGGTAGTATGAAATGTCTGCTTAAATAGTTTTGAACTTGTTAAAGTGCATATATGGTTTAGGGCTTAGGGTATTTGTATATACCCAATCAAAATAAAGCCTACCTCACGTCGTCGCAAAGCCCAGCACAGGACCAGCCAGACCACAGGGATCACCACGTCACGTTCAAAGACGTGGAGCCACCGCAGGGGAATCTCGGGCATTCCAGAGACTTGAGGCGTTAGGGCCGTTAGGGTTTAGGGTTCCGTGCAGGGTCTAGGGCTTGGGGTTTAGGGCTTATAGGGCTCAGACTAGACATTCAGGGCCTTTTGCATGTCGAGCACAGCATAGTTCAGGAGCTCGGGTTTAAGATTTCAGGGCGTGGATGTGGGGCTTACGGCTTAAGGATTTTTATGGCTTAGGTTAGAGTTTGGGATTTAGGACTAAGAGTTTGCGGTTTAAGGCAGTGGGTTCAGGGCTGCTCGTTACGGAGTGAAGTGTAATGACCAACGGTCAGACTGAAGGTGAAACCATGAGCAAAAGGGCCATTAATCCGACCGGCTCTGCCTGTACCGGTTTGTTCCCGACCTAAACCCTAAACCTTAAAGCCGCACAAAATCTGGCTGGAAGCGGCAACCCGACTTTCCTGGTTTGCGGCGAACTCACTGCCGACGCTTCTACAGTTTCTACAGGCTGCCTCCTACTGGATAGCGCGCAATCAAGCTTTTGAGCCTGTGCCCGAAAGCCGCTTGAAGCTTTACCTCGAAATGTGCTGGAGGGTGTTGCGGTCTCCGCTGCCGATGACTGATCAAACCTAGCATGGGTGTTTCCATATATATATATATAGATAGATAGATAGATAGATAGATAGATATATATATATATCTATCTATCTATCTGTGAGTCGGATTTCTGCACCCTGCATTGCATATCGACGCTGGTGTATGCATCGTATTCCTTTCTAGCTGTCCATCTGTCGGTGCTCTTCTGTGCACACATAGTCGACAAATAATGAGCATACACATACCTTGGGGCAAATGCAGGAACTAACAGCTGTCCAACCTGTATATATTTCCGAGAACGTACAAATGCCTAACAGAGATATATATATATATACACAAATACTTATATATATATGTATATATGTATATATATATATATTTAGGTTATATTATACATTATGTAAATCTCTCTACATATATATATATACACATCATATTTACATACATGCATACAGAGAGGCAGACAGACAGACAGACATACAAGCATACAAACATACAGAGAGACATACAGACAGACAGACAGACAGACAGAGAGACAGACAGACCGACAGAAAGACAGACACAGACAGACATACGCGTGAATCTATATTCATATACACATATGTATATATATATATGTACACACATATACATAGCATGTATTTTGTATGTGCACATGTCCAGTTTGTATTTACAAACAAACGGTAAGGAATTGAATGCGTTCATGAGCGATTGAAGAGTGAAAGCATGAATGAAAGAATGAATGAATGCATCCATCGACCAAAACATGAATATATCTTCTATCTACACAGACATATATGTACGTATGTGTGTGAGCATCTACCTGTGGAGTCATGGAAATATGTATATATGTTTATATGTACATGTATATATATACATATACATATATATATATACATGTACATATATATATATATACATACACACATACATATGTATGTATGAGTATGGGTAGATGTGTATATATGTGTGTACAAAAAGTACATACATATATACATAGGCGTATACGCAAATTGAAATCTATATCTATGCGGTATATGTATCTGTACATATGCGTGTACACATGATGTGGTCCCTGTGGCTTCAGTCCGCCTTTCTCTCCCCCCGCCTGCCTGTGGTGTGATTCCGATGCAGTTTTGGCATTTAGTGTTTGGGGTTTTGGTTTTGAACACGACCTGCGGAGGGGGCTGGGCGGACCCATACAATGGGTGCGGCGGGGGGCGGGGGGGAGGGTTGGGGTGCGGGAGGGACATTGACAGTTAGTCTTTTGTTCTGGGATTCGGGATCCTTTACAATGGTGTGCATTTGTGTGTGTGTGTGTGTGTTTGCGCGTGCGCGCGTGTGTGTGTGTGTGTGTGTAGATACTGTCTGTGTGTATATACATATATATATATATATACATACGTACATTTGTATATACGTGTATACAGATATATGTATGTGTATGCATCCACACAGACATAGAGTCGACAGGGTGCTTACCAAAATACTACCCTAAACCGTGCGCCCGGGCGTACTGGAGCAAGAGATCCCTTTTGCCCGACACGCCGAGGACCAGGAAGAGGATGAGCGCATCAGGTGACCCACGGCATAAGTCTTCATTTGTTGGTTTAGGGTTTCTAAGGCCGGTAAGAGTGATGGCATAAAGCATATACTATACAGTATATCTAGTTACCTAGTTCATTGTAAGATATAACAACTTGTTTTTCAATAGTTAGTACTTCAGGTTGCTTGTAGAGTTTCTACATGGTTTACGGGGGATGGGAGGTTCGGGCTTGTGACTTAGAGCCTAGTTTGGGTTGTACCTAAAGGACCAGGGGATTTACTGTGACAGATCAAGGGAATTGGTTTTCTCGATATTTGACGGAAGCCACAGTTATATCATGTTTTGGCTTTTGACAACCCCTGCCCCACCTATAAGTAGTTATATCCCTCCAAAAAAAAGACCATGTAATGTGAATCCCCCCCATGATGCCAGACAACCACGACGACCGCCAAGACCAGGACGACCACGATAACCGGGACCTCCACCAGGACCACGTGGACCCCACGACGACTACCACGTTAAAACAAGCACCACGACGACCAGGACCAGCACGACCATCACCTCGACGAACACGAAGACAAGGACAGAACCACCAGGACCCAGGACCGTGAGCAGCCCCGGGACGACCACCCCGACAGGGACCACGGACTTCTAGGACCAGCAGGGCCACCACCACCAGAAGCTGTGCAAGCACTCTGAGAAGCCTTGACTAGTCCTTTTGCAGTTTGTCGATACCCCGAGCCCAAATTCCTACACCCAAGTGGTCGAGTGCAGTCAACCAATGTTTATTTCGGACAGTGTACCCTCTTCGTAAAGTATGTGGGCTCAGTGGATCAGGGCATAGGGTTCAAGAAAGCAAAACCGAATCCTCCACACGTTTGTGGAGCACGCAGGTGAGAAGGAGGTCGTTGATCTGCGTCCCGATGAAGACTTTCCGGTGTTTAACCAAGGCGGGTTATCATTGAGATATGGAGATTCTTGAATATTGCGGATCCCTTTCGTGAGTGATTGAAACAATAAGGGTCATACCTTTGTGGAACCAGCAAGGGACTGAGTCTTTAATTTCGTCAACACAGGCTGAAGGAATTAGATGGCGGATTCCCTGAGAGACTATGCGCGCAGGCTTGGGGCTTAAGGTTTAGTGTGTAGGGTTTCGGTTCACGGTGTGCAAGCGCTCTAACTTCGAACATTGAAGCCATACATTTAACAAGCATGTTAGAGCGAGGTTATGTACTCAGGGCAGTTCGTCTTAAGCGTTTGAAGCCCCAAGCGCACATGTGTTTTTGCAAAGGCCATCATAGCCAAAATCTACATACACCTAACACCAGCACTCATCATTTTCGTAAATAAGCATAGTAAGTGGGAGGGTGTAAGCCAGTGTAAGCATGAAGATGAATATATGTGGTTACATACTTCATATTCATGTGTTCAAACGGTTTTATCAACCAAGTTAGCATTAACACGAACATGAACTTGAACAGGCAAGCAAACAGTCTCGGGAACAGTAACAGTAAAGTTTAACATTAGCATAAAAATTGACGTTTATATTAGCAGACGGATTCGCACTAACATCAACCGTCAGAATAGGATTAAGATTCTCCTTACTACCAGCACTTGCATGAAGAGTGCACGGGCATGGACACTGGCATTAACATCAACAGCAGGGGTAACATGGCTATTTACCACTAACATTAACATAGACTTTAACAGTAACAAACAGAAGCTTGACGGTAGCATCAACGATTGTATCAATATCATTGATATCATCATTGGCATTGCCAATCAGCATGTTCTGTCGCAGTAGCATGTGTAGTCACATGAGCATTCATTGGCAGTATAACCAGCATTTTAACGTGCACTGACGTTAGCATCAGCAGCTGCATCAATAGCACTAGCCTTCGGCATGATTTTCAGCATTAGCATTAACGATAGCAGTAGCATTAGCACGAGCACCAATGCCCGCACTGATAAATACTATTCAGCATGCAATGTTTAATGCTTGCACCAGTATCAGTATCAACCGCCAACATCGGCAATAACATTCGCTTCAACGTCACAACAGCTATCACCGTAATCACAGTAGCAACCGCAAACCTCCCTGGTTAACCCTAAACCCTAAACC
>CAJNJA010071320.1:3263-22135 GCA_905231915.1 Symbiodinium necroappetens | reverse complement strand
CGCGGCGGCAGACGCACGTGCTACCTAGTTGTTGTTGTTGTTGTCGTCGCCGTCGTCGCAGTAGTCGTCGTAGCAGCAGCAGCAGGAGGGAGTAGTGGTGGTGGTAGTAGTAGTTTGTTTGTTTGTTTGTNNTTGTTGTCGTCGCCGTCGTCGTCGTCGTCGTCGTGGTAGTCGTAGGAGCATGAGCAACAGCGGCAATACTTGAGTAGGGTGTAAGAGACTATAATGCTGCAGCAGCACAGCAAGAAGCAAAGACTCTGCATTCCTGCCAGACACTGTTGGTCAGTGTGGTAAGCCTTCCTACTTGTAAGCCTGAATAGCAACCGATGGTTCAGACGAGGCCCCAGGAGAGTCATCTTGAATCTCCGAGCCCCTTTAAAGTTTCATAGGCCCCAACCCTAAACCCTAAACCCAACCGCTACCAACACCCTAAGCCTTCATCCCACAATCCCCATAAAAGCCAGAAGATGCATTGGAGACAAGCCCTGGCCCTTGTTCATGGCAGGTGGCAGACGCCTGCCTACGTGGTTTGGTCAAAATGATTGCCCGGCCTGGTTGAGCTTTGTAGATTAGGGTTTAGGGGTGGGAGGGGCTGGTCCGGAATTTGTTGTTTGGCCCCGGAGCCCTAAACCCAACAAAGGGTTTTTGCACATCAATCGCATGAGCTTCGTCAAGGACAGTCCACACGAAAACATCAGAGGGAGGAGGCATATCTGCCCCGAGCGAACTCACAGGTCTTTCCAAACGCTTGTGTAGCCCAGCACAGACGCCTAGGCAATTAATACTCTTACTCCGCACTGCTCGTTCTGAGAAGTACTGTATGGCACCTATACAATCTCCCACAACCCCAGTCTTCCAGTCTAGGCCCGCAATTTACCCCACAACTATAAATCCCAAACCCTCCAAGCCCTGAGCCGATATTCTCTTGTCTCGCCGTCGCCCTGACCCCAACAGCCTTGTACCAAAACTCCACGTATACATCGGACTAAGGTTACGTTAACTATAGTTAGTCTAGAGAAGCCCGTCAAGTAGGCACATGTAACCCAAGAATCGCCAAACTCTCGGCACCCAGCCACTGGAAAAGTGTCTGACCTGCAGCGGTTACACCAGTTTCGGGTTTAGGGTTTCGAGTTTAGGGTTTAGTGTTTAGGCAGAACCATGGCAATGCGAAGATTGGATTGAATTTCCCTGCTTTCATACTCACGATCTCGTATGTGGGCATAGCCCTTAGACGGTAGACGGTGTAGACTCCAGACGTACTGCCCCACCCCCCAAATCAGAACAATAAAAAACTCCTTAGGCCCTCAGACTTCCACGTCCACTGCTACGCACCCAGAGACTCCAAATCCCTGAATCAAGGAATATACCTTAAATCTTTTTCGGGTTCCTATTAAAAATTTACGGTATATTCCTTAACTACGGGGTTTTGGAGTGTCTGGGCAAAGCTAGCCCAGGCTTTGTCCGTGTTGGTTCAGAAATCCACCCAAAAAAAACCAAAAAGGCGAAACAAAGCCCACAGGAATCCACGCACCGCATCCGACAACCTACAGTGAACCTTGACCCCTTTGCAGAACAGCCCTAGTTATCCCTAAACCACGGACCTTTAAACTAGGTTCCCCAGTAGTACCCTGTTGCCCTTTTTATTTGGGGGGTCTCCTTATTAAAGCCGAATATTTGGAAAAAGGGTACCCTTATTGTTAAGGGGTTACTAGGGAACCTAGTATCCCTAAACCACGGACTTTAAAAGGAGCCCCTCGGCTAAATGCTTAGAAGAAACCTTCATTGGCAACTTGAAAGCATTCCTATAGAGGAGCCCTGAGAAGGGAGCCTTCCAAGGAAGCCTTATCTTTAGGGTTTTAGGGTAGTAGGGTATTAGGGTTTAGGGTTTAAGGCTTTAGGGTTTAATGTTTTTGGGTTTAGGGTTTAGGGTTAGGGTTTTAGGGTTTTAGGGTTTTAGGGTTTTAGGGTTTAGGGATCCGTATAAGGGAGCCCTTAAAGGAGCCCCACCCGTCAGGTTGGACTCCAAGTGTGAGGCTCTGTCTTGCGAGGCACGCGCGACACGCTACAGAGTTTAGGGCTTAGGGTTTAGGGCACCCCGAGCTTCAGGCTGTTTTTGGGGGTTTAGGGTTTAGGGTTTTGGTGGTTTCAGGGTTCCTTCATCAATGATCCATAGATGAAAGAGTTTTCTAGGTGACGTTGGTGGTGTTCAGGGTATTTGGGTAGTTCTCTAAATCAGGGTCCCTTTTAGGTCCCCGATAAAGTACGGCACCCTTGTGAACAGGGACCCTGAAAGGGACCCTCATTTAGAGAACTACCCGTTTTAGTGATCGCTAAACCCAAAACCGCCCCCTCGAACTTCCAAGAAGGGTTTTGGTTTAGGGTTTCGGGTTTAAGTAGTCAGTATTTAATAATATCCCGCCGTTGGAGTCCCTATACCAACGTATCCCATATCCCATACCTCTATTCCATTATTCAGGTCCCTTTATTATGGGCGAAGAATCAATGTCTCAGCCACTGACTGCTTAATTATGGAGGCCTCCCATGAAATCTCAAATCTCGATATTCATTTAGAGCATGGTTTGGAGCTGCTTGGTGCGGGGTCTGGGGCCTAGCTGCGGGCGCTCTCCAAACTTGAAGTGGTGCCTAATGGATCCTAAACCCTGAACCCTAAACCCTAAACCCTGAACCCTAAACCCCGTTTGGAAAAAGCCTCCCCTAGAGAGAAAGCCGCATAGGTGCGAGGAACCCTGCAGCCCACCACCCTACGGAGCAAAACGGAGCTCTGCGACCCTGAACCCTAAACCGTACCTTAGCCTTCGTAAGGAGTTCTGTCAACGACTCATATGGAACCTGAAATTTTTGGAACCCCAAACCCTAAACCGTTCACGAGTTGCAAACTCGCATTCAGAATCAGCTGCGGCAATACGCTGATGTACCGACTAATGCTGGTGAGAGCCAGCCGATGCTGCGAAAGTGGCAACAATTCGTGATTCTTGTTCCCCCAAATTGGACACCTACCCGCAGCCCTCAACACCCCCGTATATATGCATCAAACGCAAGCATAATGAAATCCCCTTTAGAACCATGGAAACGACACTCTGAACCCTTGTACAACCCTGCGAACCCTTGCAAGTCCTGAGACAGCCTTATACAACTCCTTTCAAACAACACCCAACACAATTTAGGTGCGGGGATTTTAACGTGGTCTGTGTAACTGTATAACCCTACCATAGCTTAACATCTCTGGGTACGGTACTCAGCCCCCCTAACCCCTAAACTCCAAACCCTAAACCTTAATCCCGAATCTCTCTACCCATAGACCCCTAAGTAGTTCCTGATTGTGGCTTATATGTAGAATCCTATAACATAATCCGACGAAGGAACTACTTAGGGCCGATGGGCAAAAACCCTCGAAACCCTAAACTCTTAAACCCTAAACCCTAAGCCCTAAGCCCAAAGAGAACGGTCCCTCAGAGGCCGTCGTCTCCCTCCGAGCGCTACTTCAGCGCCGGCACCACAGTGAGGACAGCGGGTCACAGCCTCGGTTTCGGGTTTGGGGTTAAAGGTTTGGGGTTTAGGGGGGGTCGTACAGAGAGGTTTTTACATGTGTACACACAGAATAGTAACTTTAAACATAGGCAAATCGACAATTAATAGACATTTATAGCTACAGATACACACATAAAGCAATATACATAAGCAAGTACATGAATATTTAGATATAGGTATTTATATATACACACATACATATTATATACATATGTGAGTGTGTGTGTGTGTATGCGTAGCTGTATGTGTGTGTGTATATATATGTGTATATATATATATAGAATACATAAGCATATGTGGCTGCAGAGTTCCGCTCGGATTTTCTTAGGGCTGTACAACGTTCTACAGTGTCCTCTCAGGGGTTATCAAGGCTATTTGGCTCTCTAAGACTCTGCATGTCGAAAGTTCCCAATAAGTAGATTTTAGGGTTTAGGGTCTTGGAATTAGGATGGTGGTCATAACTGAGGGATGTTTGTGGAGGACTATCAAACTTCGTGGTACCTGGACCTTGATCGGGCAAGTCTTTAGAATTTTCGGCTTAGAATTGTTGAAGGGAAAGCATTAGGGATGGAGATTGACATACAGGGCTGTTGTGCAAGATGCCTCGGTAGAGGTCACAGGGTTGTGATGCCATAAGGCTCTACAGGATTTTTGCGATGTACTTCGTGGGTTTGACCTAAACCATAAAACCCTAAACCCCCAAACTTCAGGGTTTAGTGATTCAGGGTTTAGGGATTTAGGGGTTAGGGGATTTAGGGATTTAGGGTTTACTTCGGAGATGATTGCGCGATCTGCATGGGCGCTGCTGGTCGCTTGCAAACGCATCAGCCGACATGGCACCATGCTTCGTGCCCTCTGCAGAATATGGTCCCTCTTCCGCAGTGGCCGTGAGAGAGCTGTTTTGGGTGCGACGTTCCCGCAAATTTGTACCGAATGTGGGGATACCCTCCCCTCGCGGCATGCGCTTGCTGCGCACCTTCATCGCATGCATGGGAAGGTTGCTCTCGTACTCGATATACCCTGGGACCTGTCTGCTTGTGGTGCCTTGCCAACTTCCACAACACAGACCGGCTCCGCTACCACCTGCTCCATTCCCCCGATTGTGAACATGGACTTCGCTGTGTTGTGGGGCCGGTATATGAGTATGGGTCAGGGTCCAAACGTGGGGCGCACAAAGGGCACGTCCGAGCTCCTGTCTGACACCCGGGTTTAGGGGATTTAGGGTTTAGGGTTTAGGGGATGTAGTGCTTATAGAGCTGATGCCCTTCTTAGAGTTGAGGGTTTTAGGGGTTTAGGGGTTTAGGGGATTGAGGGTTCAGGGATTTAGGGTTTAGGGTTTAGGGGATTTAGGGTTTAGGGTTTAGGGGATTTAGGGTTTGGGGGTTTAGGGGTTTAGGAGTTTCGGGTTTCAGAGGGAACCCCAGAAACTTTGTACATGGATTTAAGGACGATTAGTGCTAGGATCCCTTGTACTCTACCGTAGGGGCACCAGGACTGATGTTCCAACTTTCTGGCTTCTACTGTAGGGGTTTAGGGGACAGAATCCTGCATTACATATTCGTTAGATCGTTTAGTCCGGGCTACTTCACTGCCCATCATCACTATCCTTTGGCATAAAGCACCCGCTCCTTGGTCGTAGAAATGCGGAGCCTTCGTTTATCTCGAGGCTTTGGTGGGGATTCAATGGGCAGATCTAGGAATCGGGGTGCGCTGTCTGCCTTTTGGGTCGGGGTTTGGACATCTCAGATTCCGGCTTTGGTGTTTATGATCCAGGACTTTAAGACCTGTACTTCTGAACTGGTTCTGTGATTTGGCTCTGTATGTAGGGTCTATATACTATGGCAGCCGCTGGCAGCCTAAGCAGTTCGCAATAGCATTGTGGGGGCTCCACAAGATAGTTAGAATTACGTATAAAAGCCCGCATTTGCAAGTAAAGAAACCCCGCGAAACCCGAATCCAACTATGTATTCCGACCTCTGGCACACGGGTTGCTAGTAAACCCTAAACCCTAAACCCTAAAACCCTAAAGCCCTAAACCCTAAACCGTTTGTTCTGAGAGATGCTGTTTTGCGCGAATGGTGGAACCAGGCTCTGGTTCGGTTTCCCGTGTTGGCCTAGGGCAAGACTGTTTTAAAATGAGCAGTATACCTGAGATCATGGTCATGACAGGGTTTAGGGTTTAGAGTTTAGGGCTTAGTGTCTAAAAGTCCTGACATATGTGTCATGTGATGAGTAGTCTTGGGCTCGGTGGAAGTTTGTTCGTGAGGTAGGCTCCCTATAAATGGAGACCCTGAGAACCCCAAGCACAGCAACCGTAACCCTGAACCCTATAAACCCTATTAGGCCCTAAACCCTAAACCCTAAACCCCAATCGAAAAGACCCGAACACCAGTACCTGAACCCTTCGAAGTAAAATACCGCACTTTACGGTTGTCAGCCTCAGCTCATATAACATATCGGCTTGAATGATTAGTCATCTCATTCCTTTGTCTTCTTGACATAATCGTGCTAATCATCAAGGCCAGGCCACGGTACTGAACTTGATGCAGACCCTGCGTAAAATCATAGCACCCTAACTAGACAACGGTTTTGGGCTTCCCTTGGTTTCTTCTGGTAGGAGCCGTTATCAAACAGCACTACATTTTGCCGATTAAGTAGCAAGCAAAAACACAAACCGCTACAAGCTTGTTCGAACAGTTAAAGCCTATATGGGTCGTTCTCTGAATTCGTGTTCCTTTTCAGGTGCCAAAAGGAGTGCGGCACCCTTTAAACAACCACCCATATAATGTACCCTTATAGTAGAAGCACAAAAGTTGGAAACCCGATAGCCTCAATGCTTAAGGGTAATGTATCGGGAATCCCAGCACTGTTTCTCCTTAATCTGGTTTCCAACGTTTTGAGGTTTACTATACAGAAACCCTTTGGAAACCCCTTTAAAACTCCTTAAATCAATGGGACCGGCTCAAGGCTCGGTAGTGTCCTGCCGCATCTGGTGACCTACCTCGAGGCTCCATATCGGCATGGGCGGGACGGCGGATTCCGGATGTCCTTCCTTGAGCAGATGCAAGAAACGGCGTTTAACAAAAGATCGGAGGTTTTAGAGTGCTTTTCTATATTAGAGGTTTCCCTGAGGGCAACAGAACAGTTTCAGGGCTTAGGGGTTCTGGGTTCGGGGCCTTATATAGGCGATCGAAACTTTAGGGTTCAGAATTTAGGGCTTTAGGGTCTAGGGTTTAGGCTTTAGAGCTTTAGGGTTGTTGACAAGGATTCTTTGAGATTTGGGGTTTAGGGTCTGAGGTTGTGCCGGGTGTTGCGTCCCATGGAGGCCTGAATATCTAGTAGTATGGGTGTTGCTTCGGCTAAGTTGACGAAACCCCAAAAGACCCATGAGCCTTAATCACCAATCCCGTACTACTATAGGGGCCTACAAAATTACCTATGCTATTTTGGGGGTTCCTTTTTATAATTATAGTTTAGCATATCCCCAAAACCCTATTTTGATTGTTATGGCCCCCACATTACTCGGGTGTTGCATATGGCCTTAGCGGGCTACCCTTAGCGGGCTACAGCAGTACTGCAACTGTATCTTCCCGAACCTCATCGAGACGGCACGAAGTTGAGCCAAGGCAAGGTCAAAACCAGACCTTGAAACACAAGACTCAATAGGAGTCATGCGGCATGCAGACATAGAAGACATAGAACAGTCAATATACCTGAGACAGGAAGTTCGAAGACAGTTGCACACTGAATCGAAAGAAGCTCAAGGGAAAGTGTACGCTCCCAACCATACAAACATTGGGCGGCATTGAACCACACCGAGCAAGTGAGTCATTGGCAGCTTAATCTTTAGGAATATCAGACAAACGGATCGTCCATAAACAGGAGAATACAGGGGACCGGTGCCACGCTTTAAGCATGTAACAAGCCCCATCATGCAATGAAGTACTCGAGCACACTCTAAACCCCAACCACTCTGCTGTGCAGGACTTGGCTGCACCAACAGCCCGTGCATCCGTCATTTGGATCATCGGCCACTACCAGCAGGAGGTGGCTTGTGTCAGCGGTAAATAAAAACATGAAACCATGCCCAGTCAAAGAAGCACGCTAGCATTGCCAAACACACGTGCCACTCTACCGGTGCCAATCCCTGCCACCAGAAGCATCATGTGCACGAAAATCAACAAAGGCAAGGGCAGAGGTCACGGGACGAACATCACCACCAACAGCAGCAAAGATGACAACAAGAACAACAACAACAACAGCAGCAGCAACACCGGCAGCAATAGCAACAGCAGCAGCAAGATCAGCTACAACGGTAACAACGTACAAACAAACACACAAACAAGCAACCAAACACAAAAGCAAGCACACGAGACAACAACCAAACCAAAAAAAAACAAACAAACACACACACACAAC
This sequence comes from Symbiodinium necroappetens, assembly GCA_905231915.1. NCBI lineage: Eukaryota > Dinophyceae > Suessiales > Symbiodiniaceae > Symbiodinium > Symbiodinium necroappetens. Next base: position 14,167 of record CAJNJA010071320.1, on the reverse strand, counting down.
TCCACACAAACAGACAAACAAACAAACAAACACGCAAACAAGCAAACAGACAAACCAACCAACAAGCAAGCACACTAACAAACAAACGCAAAAAAACAAACAAACATACATACATACATACACACACATACATGCAAGCAGCACAAGCAAACAAGCAAGCAGACAAACTAAATAACGAATTAGCCGCTGCCGCCACCACCCCAACAACAGCAGCAACAACAACAACAACGACGACAACGACAACAGCACCAGCAGCAACAGCAACAGTACCAGCAGCAACAGCAACAGTACCAGCACCAGCAACAGCACCAGCGACAACAAAGGTTACAAGCAAAACAGCAACAGCAGTAGCAACAACAGCAGCAGCAACAACAACAGCAAGAACAGCACTAGCAACATCAACAACATCAACAACAGCAAAGGCAGCAACAGCAACAGCAACCGAAACAGCAACAGCGACAGCAACAACGGCAATAGCAACAACAGCGGCAGCAGCAGCAGCAGCAGCAGCAGCAACAGCAATTACATGTAAAGTGCCGCATGAGAAACAACAGCACAGCAGCAACAGCAACCATGCATGCAGTGGCATGCACCAGCACGTGCACCGACGCTCAACAAAATGATAACCAAAACGTTGTCGTCGATCACCGTATTTGCTATTAACCCCCGTCATACCCATAATCTTAACAGCAGTAGTAGCAAATGCTGGATGTGCTGAAATTCATTCATCGTCGTGACCACCACCACCGCCACCACCGCCGCCACCACCACCGCCGCCGCCGCCACCACCACCACCACCACCACCACCACCACCACCACCATCTCTTGTGTTCATTGCCAGCATCGTCAACATCATCAACATCATCAGCACTGGTCAACGCAACCAGCTTTGGTGATGAAGTCGGTAGTTAAAGCCGCAATGTTTCGGATTTACAGATTACGACATCGCTCAAAACAGTACATGCCCAAAGACAGCTCACACTGTGAACGACAAGAACACAGGTACCACTAACAGCACCTACAGCTGCTCTTGCTCTGCCATGCAGCCACTCTACTACTACAACCGGCAGTACTACGACCAGCACAACAGCGCCGACAGCAAAGACTCTGCTACTGCCACCTCACTGCCAATCGTGCTAGTGCACCACGACAAGAAGACTACTACTACTACTACGACGACGACGACTACTACTACTACTACTGCTATACTTTACTATTGCTACCACTACTGCTGCTACTACTACTACTACTACTACTACGACGACTACCACTACTGCTACTACTACTAATACTACTTCTACTACTTCTACTACTGCTACTACTACTACTACTACTGCTACTACTGCTACTGCTACTACGACGACTACCACTGCCACCACCACTACCACTACCACTACCAGTAGCACTGCGACTACCACTACCACCACCACTACCACGACTACGACTACTACTGCTGCTGCTGCTGCTGCTGCTAGTACTTCGACGACCACTACAAGGTCTGGGCCCCCTGGCAGCTCGAATTTCCAAGGCACTTGTGTGATTTCTGATACTCTGAGTTCTCAGACACTGCAAAGTGGATGTCAGGCTTCGGGCTGAAGATCAATTATTACTAAGATTAAGAAGACGTCTATCTCCAACCCAAGGGTTGCTTGATACAGAACGGGAAGCATCCTTCGCTGTGATGTTGCCTCTTTGTAACTCAGCGTTGAAGCTGCAGCTGCAAAGGTGGCCCGTCTAGTGCCTGATGTCGTCCGGCGGTTAGCCAAGACTTTCAGCTCCGAACGTCCGGAGGTGCGCGCCTTCCCCCCACCGTTTTGAGATAGACTCTAGAATCTGGAATCAGGCTTGTCTCTTATCCCTGCCCGATTTACTCTATGCTAGTACCCTAAACCCTATACTACCCTGCACAGAGTGGTCCTTCTGCCATCACTTACTAGGGTAAGTCTCCCGAGTGCGATGTTGCTATACATCCCAGGACGGATGTGGGTAGAAGGTTGTCGTTCGAGTTCGCCTAACTCTTTAACCCGAGCCCGAAAGCCTGTACCCTAGTGGTGGAGCGCTTTGGAATTTGCCCATTGATGACAGTTCGAAAGGAGCTTGAGGCGAACATGTGAGTGATTTCCCAAATTAGGGTTCCACTGTGGGTGCCCAGAAAGAACCATCATGCATAGATTAAGGCGTGTGTGTGTGTGTGTATGTATGTATCAGTATATATATATATACATACAAATAAATAGATAGATACACACACACACACACGCACACACGTACATGCATACAGAACCACCAGCTCCGCCAGCATTATGGAGTCAGATCCCGTAGCAGCAGCCTCGTCAGTCCTTTGCTGGCAACTACTCACAGCCCCGCCTGCCTAATCTCTTACTTCGGGCCCTAAACCCTAAATCCTAAAGCCTAAACCCTAAACGCTAAACCCTAAATCCTAAAGCCTAAACCCTAAACTACTAAAGCCTAAGCCTAAACAGGGAACGCCTTGCCATCTTGGACTTCCGACACAAAGTTAAGGAATGTTCCGAAGAGTAGACCTGAAAAGCCTTCAACCCGGCCCTGAACCCTAACCCCTGAAAGGGTTTAGGGTTTAGGGTTTAAATCCTATGTGGGTAGCTCTCTAAATTAGGCTCCCTTTTGAAGTCCCCAATCTAGTACGGCACCCTTACAAAGAGGACACCCCAAAGGGACCCTAATTTAGAAACCTACCCATGTTGCATTGGGAGGAGATTTTGTGAGTGGGTCTAGGACATTTTCAGGTGGGTAGTTAGCGTTGTAGGAGCCTTATAGAAGGTTTATACACCTTATAGAAGCCTTATAGAAGCCCTATATACCCTAAACTCCCCACCTGTAGCTTCCTTTCATCGGGGGCTCGAACCCGAGCGCTGATGGCTCAAATATACGTGTAGTCCGTCGCCGGGGGCGCTGCCGACCATCGACGGCTGAGACATGTCCCCTGGGCCTGCAAGGAAGGTCACGTATGGAGGGCTCCTAAACCTCATTCGGTAAAGGGTATAGGATTTAGGGAATTCTGGCATCTCGCAACCCCTAAACCCTAAACCCCAAGCCCTAAACCCTAAACCCTGAACCCGAAATCGCACATTTCAAAGAAGGGCCCACTGCCCCCCAATGTGTGAAAAAGGCCGGGCCCCAAGCCTTAAACCCCAAAGCCTAAACCCTAAACCCTTTTTGGACTGGACTCTAAAGCCCAGTACTCTAAAAAATGCCTCACCCTATAAGGGTCCATGTGCTCATGTTTAGGGGTTCCTTTTTAAAGGGATCTATCAGGGTTCTAGAGGCTTTAGTAGGGTGTAAGCGTCCATATAAGTACTCATATAGTGTGTATACATCGGCCTCAAAGTACCAAGAAGGGGACGACTTTAAGGCCAAAGTATGCACTATTTGGGTACATGGACCCGTAAACCGTAAAACCCTATAGAACCTTTATAGATCCCTTTAAAGGAACCCTTGGAGGGCCCCTTAAAGTAGGGTACATGGAGCCTCAGGGTCATTGTTTTGAACTGACAGAAGCACAGCCCAATCCTCAGCCCGACACCACCCCCGGATCCCAAGCCTCAAGTTTGAAACAGCTTCGGTTTTAGGGTTCAGGGTTCAGGGTTTAGGGTTTAGGGCTTAGGGTTTAGGGTTTAGGGTTCAGGGTTTAGGGTCAACCATGCATCCTCAAGCCTCAGTTCGAAACCCTGAGGATTCCTGTGCTCCCGCGAGCACCAAGCACCCCAGCATCTTCCCTTCTTTGAGAGATCAGAGCGAGGCGTTGCAAAGCCCAATCTCAGAGTTTTCGGTTTAGGGTTTAGGGTTTAGGAGTTTAGGGGGTTCAAGGCAGGGTTTAGGGTTTAGGGTTTTAGGGTTTCTTCCTAGTAGGCCAGGTAGCCTTGAGGGTGTAATGCGGCGGCCGAAAAATGAGTTTCCTTGTCCATTTTTTTTGGGGGGTTCCTTGTTATGACTATAGTAGACTATACCCCCAGAACCCTTGTCTAATTATGAAGGCCCCTATCTTAGAGAACCCTCATCGTAGCCCTTTAAAGGAACCCCCGAAAGGAAACCCCCAAAATCATTATTCTAATTACTAAAACCCGAAACCCTAAACCCTATTCTAATTACTAAGGCCCCTATTTTCTATTTACGCGAAAAGGTGAACACGTAGTGGCTATAGGATCTTGGAGATCTAACGTTATGAAATTAGGGTTTAGAGTTTAGGGAACAGGGGTTTCAACATTACCAAATCCGGAGAGGATTGGTATTTTCCTGATTTGCGGAAGCAGGACAAAGCTGTTTGGAGTGTGTGTGTGTGTGTATGTGTATATATATATATAAAGGTAGGTATGTATGCATGTATGTATGTATGTATGTATGTGCGTATGTATGTACGTACGTATGTGTGGGTTTAGGGTTTCGGCTTGCAACTCCGCCCGTAACCCTTAAAACCAGAGCTTAGGGCTTAGAGTTTAGGGCTGTCGGGTTCTCCTGCAACCCTGAAGCCATAAATTCTACCCATAGGCTCCTAAGTAGTTCCTTTTTGGGGGTTCATATATAGGATCCTATAGGGTAATCCCAAAAAGGAACTACTTTGGAGCCTATGGGTAGAGCCCTCTCGTCTATGGCTGCAGCGGAAACACGGAATTCATATCAAACTCCACACCCCGAGCAGCGCAGCCTAAACTCGGCAAAGGCCGCTGCGTGTGCTGGATCAGAGGTCGGTGCAGGCTTGGGGCGGGAGTTTAGGGTTTAGGGTTTCGCGTGGTGGGCGCAGGATTCTTCGGCTTTGGGGTAGGGGGTAGGGTTTTAGGGCAAACCCTGGCCCTATCACCCCAAATGTTAGGATTCATATAGGGAACTCCATCCAAGACCCAAGCTTTCTTAATGAGGTTCCCGTACTGGGTGGCTTAGTGAGGAGTAAGGAGGTCTGAACTAGTGTTATTAGGGATACCCCCCCTTGTAACTTACATGCCCTGTACTATAGCCTTGATACGTCTGGGCAGGCATATTATATAACTAGTACATGTTACAAATCATGTTCGGGTCTGTTGAATCGACACCTTGTAGACAACCTATAGTCTCCATTGTAGTTCCTCTTTTGGTTTAACCAGTTTTGTATTAGGGATCCTAAACGGTAACCCCCAAAAGGAACTACAATGGAGACTATAGGTACTATCCTAAACCCAAGTACCTAATGATCGGGTCCTGTTCACCTTCCCTAAACCCTAAAACTCCCCTCAAGCCCTAAACCCTAATTAAACCCCAAACCCTGAACCCTATAAACCCTAAACCCGAAACCCTAAACCCTAATGAAACCCTAAACCCTGAACCCTATAAACCCTAAACTCTAGCTACACAAAGCTCTAGACGCTGTCGGGGTTTACAGCCAAGGATCTGACTCGAATTTGGAGCTTCGCTCAGGGTTGTCTTGGGTTTAGGGTTTAGGGTTTAGGGGTTTAGGGTTTAGGGCAGAGACTCCAAAAACCCCCCAAAATTAGGGAGTATACACTATGATGGATCCACCTACAAACTTGACGATAAGGCTCCAGGTATAGGTCGTGTTGTTGTTTCGGATCCATCTGTAACTTTCGGAATATTCCTTACTTCAGGCGTTTTGGAATCTCTGCATTAAGTGCGGTCTTACCACATTGAGAAGATCAGGAGTGTAACTTGCTGGTTGGTAAGAGGAGAGGCTAACTCAAATATACTACAAAGCCAGATTCAAGGCCCCTCCATTATTTGGAGAAGCCGGACCACTTAATGCATATGAAGGCAACGACTGACGAGGGGCGCAGGAATCGTACTGGTGCTTATTACGCACTGGGGCTTTGCTGTTATTATTACGGCGAAATCCTAAACCCTAAACCCTAAAGCCTAAAGCCTAAAGCCTAAACTTAAACCTAAAGCCTAAAGCCTAAACCCATAACCCTAACCCCCCACACCTCGATGTCTAAGTCCTCAGTTCGCCCTCTCAGCTTATGGGGAGTAGGGGGTTTAGGGTTAAGGGTTGAACCTGCCTTGCCATTTCTTGCAGTAGTGGCCGGCCGAGTCCAGGAGAGGGGTCGGGCCCGGGCTTCTGTGCCAAGGCTCACAGCTTTCCTTATATCCCTAGTAGCTGAATTACTGCACTTTAAACTTTTAAGGACAATATGGTCCCTTATAGAACTGAAAGTGTACACTTTTGTATGCTTATGAATTCAGCAACTAAGTACCCTAAAGCCCGCACCCTCTCCCAAGCCTTGTAGTAAACCCCCAAAAAAGTTGGAAGCCGGATGAAGGTGGTGGGATTCCCGATACATGACTCCTGAGGATTGAGGCTATTTGTCCAGCTTTTGGGCTTCACCCGTAATCCTAACCTGTGGGGTTTAGGGTTTAGGGCTTAGGGTTTAGAGTTTAGGGTTTAGGGTTTACAAACTAGTAGGTTATGATCCCATAATTAGAGGGTAGAACCCATAAAACCGTAGGTTTTTGGATTTTCAGGAAACCCATTGGCGTCCAAGACCGCAGGAGTACTTCCCCTCCGAGAAGAAGTTCGCACAAGTCCTGCGTGAAAGACCCGAGATGGCCCCGACCTCAGCCACCTGTATAGTGCGATATACACATATCTATATATATATTATATATATATATATGAATGAGAGTTTCCGAAAATAAGGGATACCTTCTTTTGGGGTCCTTATAATGAGGATCCTACTATTTAGGGTACTACATTAGGGTCCCCTATTTTCGAAAACCACCCATATATGTGCTTAGTTACATGTAGATATGTTCGACACGTGCGTGTGCGACGGTCTTCCGCAACTCCATCATCCAAGGTTCCACCAATGTTACAACTTCTAACCTATTCGAACTACTGCCACAGCAACAGCCACAGCACCGCATGCAACATCTGATGTTGCTGCTATGGATGGCACACTTTTGTTCTTCTGTTCGCTTTTCTTACTGCTTTAGTTGATTACGGTACTTGACGTGACTTATGGCGGCGTTTCTGTTACTGTCGCTACAACCTTATTAGAAGAGTAGGTAGCCTTTCATTCACCAGTTGGGAGTGCTATATCGGTCTCGCTTTGCTTTGTTCTGGTGTTATCAGCTGTTGTTTTGGAAAGCCACTAGATGTTCTTAATGATTTCAGACTAGCAGTGACTGCACCTGCAGCAGGCAGGTACCTCGAGCCTATTTGGTTGATTTATGACTACGTCCCTGTACTGAGACAATACCCTTCGTGATTAAGGTCCCTAACATCTTATTGTTTGATGAAAACCGTATTGAACGCTTCAAGGAACTCGTATAGTCGACCCTCTTCTAACGAGGAAGGCCCCTATGTGAACCGAGGGGCGGTCTATGTCAGTGTGTGCTGAACGATGTGTCCGATGTGTGATGCGAAGTCTCTAAAGCCCAAAGCAGCAGCCCCAGAGAGCATCAACCATCAGCTAGAAAAGGCCCGAAGCCCTGAACTCCAAACCGGTTTAGGGTTTCGGATTTAGGGTTTCGGGTCTCGCCCCAAGAGCCTCAACTGTTGGTGCCGAGCTATGCGGTCATACCGAACCCCCCGCCCTTTTTCTTCGGGTACCTAGCCACGGAACTCGGTACCTGCGCGAAGGGGTAGTGACCCTGTTGCTCGCCAAGCAGCCGCTGAGAAGGATCTATATTACCCTAAACCCTAAACCCTAACCCTAAACCCTAAACCGTAGCTCGCCAAGCAGCCGCTGAGAAGGATCTATATTACCTCTGCAGCATCGGAAAGAGCCGGGTCCTCGTGGGCCTTCGGAGCCTTCAGGGCCTTATCAAGGGGGTTTTAGGGTTTAGGGGCCTCTTGGGCCTTCAGGGTTTAGGGTTTAGGGGCCGTAGCCTTAAGGGGGTTTAGGGTTAAGGGCCTTGAGGGTTTAGGGTTTAGGGATTTGTCTGACTCTCTTGTTTGTCGTCGGGTTTAGGCTTACTCAAACGTGCTCCAGCGCTGGGACAAAAGCAGTTAGATGCACAGATGGCTGTAAAAGTTCAGTAAGCGAGCCCTCAAACCCTACATACCCTGAAACCCTCAACCCTAAACCCTAAACCCTAAACCCAAACCCTAACAGCTTTCGGCGTTTGCAGCTTTGGGCTTCAAGGCTTTTCAGGCCCTTCTGGGTTTAGGGCGCATTGTCCAAAGCACGGTGCTCATCTTATGTGTGTCTGTGCAGCCGTTCCCCTAAGCTCCCTAAGCCCTGAACCCTAGAAGTCGAATGAGATCGAATAGCACCATAAACCCTAACTTCCCAGGCCACGCCAGGCTGGAGAAATGCCTGAAGACCCAAGTGGATGTCAACAAGCCCAACGAGGCTTCGCACGGATGTGTCGGTGCCCGGTTGAAGGTGTCGAGACCAGACAAGCTCTCCCACCAGTACTAGTTGCTCGTACTCGTACTAGTTCTACGACTACGATGACGATGACGACGAGAACCAGTCGAGGACGAGGACGATGATGACGACGACGACTGCTGCTATTGCTACTGCTGCGGCTACTGCTACTGCTACTACTGCTACCACTACTGCTACCACTACTGCTACCACTACTGCTACCACTGCTACTGCTACTGCTGCTGCTGCTGCTGCTGCTGGTACTACTACTCTCCGCACTAGCAAAGTAATTACTGCTGGTGGGTCTAGCCGTTGTGAACCCGAGGAATTCCGAGGCGTTGAGGTTTCGGAGCCTTGGGTGCGGGGCTTCGGAGTTTAGGTGTCAACTGACACCCTTGAACTTAACTCCCGAATCCGTCCGAACTCATCCGAAACCCCAAAGCCCTTGCACCAGATGGGGGCAACCGCCGTGATGTTCGCCGCGCGAGCTTGGCAGCCGCCTGAGCAGCCTCTTTAGCTCGTGGGTTTGAATCGTTTTTGTTTGGCGATGCATTGGGGTTTGGCATTCAGGGTGTCCGGCAGAAGTGCTTTGCATCTAGATTCTTGTTGTGATCGGATTTTTCGGTGGGAAGGGCATGCTCATAGCCCTAACCATCCACCCAGACACTGCATCATAACTATAAACCCTTACACCCTAGAGGCCCTGAAGCCTCACCGACACGAAAGACGAACATCCTGAACTCAATCCTGCATGATCTGCAAGCAGTAAATACTGCACCGTGATAGTGACAAAAATAGAAATTACGTCGCTATCGCTGTTGAGCCCTAAACCCTAAACCCTAAACCCTAGCCCTTAAAGAAGGATCGCTTCGAAGGAACCCTCAAGAGACTCCTTACCGGATCCCTTCCTCCCTAAGCCCTCAGCTCTTAAACTTAAAGGACTAATTAACCCTTAACCGGGCTTTTTAAAGGAACAGCAAAAGACGAACTTGAAACCCCAGCAAAAGACGAGACTTGACCCTAAATGCGAGAACCCACACCCTAGACCCTTGTAGTAGGTCTTGTAAAGCCCTATTCAAGGCACCGCCCCTCAAAACCCCAAAACCCTACCCCTAAACCCAAAACCTTAAACCCTAAACCCTAAACCGCTACAATGCAGACACTAAATCCCAAGCAACCCTTTCAGCAGCCAATAACCCTAAACCCTTTTCAACAACCCCACGCAGTAAACCCTAGAAGCCCTAAGCCTTCAAAGGAACCCTGAAAGGAATCCTTGTGTACACCCCTTAAAAAGGAACCCTTAAAGGAACCCTTATAGATCCCTTACGGGCTCCCTTGAAGGAACCCTTAAGGGACTCTAGAGGAAGCCTTGCAGGAAATCCCAAAGTTCCAGACTTTCCAAACTTGGGGTTTAGGGGTTTAGGGTTTAGGGTTTTAGGGTTCAGGGTTTTAGGGTTTAGGGTTTAGGGTTTGCGGGTTTTAGGGTTTAGGGTTTAGGGTTTTAGGGTTTGGGGTTTTAGGGTTTACGGGTTTTAGGGTTTAGGCTTTTAGGGTTTAGGGTTAAGGATTTAGGGTTTAGGGTTCTAGGGTTCTAGGGTTCTAGGGTTTAACTTGTCTGAAATCATATAGGTAGTTCTCTAAATTAGGGTCCTTTTTAGGGATCTTTTCATAAGGGTGCCGTACTATATTTGGGACCCAAAGCAGGCCCTAATTTAGAGAACTACCCATATTAGGATCCTACTCTCATTCATCAAGGTATTTTCCTTAACCAAGAGATTTACCTTAGGTCATAACAGGACCCTATGATAGTAGAGTATAATCCGTAACTAACGGACTTACCTTGATTCATATTAGGACCCTACACCATAATTTAAGGCATACTCCTTATTAAAGGAGGGATTCTGGACTAAACCCTAAACCTTAAACCCTAAACCCCTAGCCTTAAACCCTCAGCCTCAACCCTTAACCCTAAACCCTAAACCTTAAACCCTGAACCCTCAACCCTGAACCCTGAACCCTGAACCCCTCAACCCTAAACCCTACACCCTAATCTTTACATCCTACACCTAAACCCTAAACCCTGAAACCCTAAAGCCCTGAACCCTCAACCCTACACCCTAAACCCTAAATCCTGAAACCCTAAAGCCCTGAACCCTGAACCCTAAACCCTAAAACCCTAAAGCCCTGAACCCTAAACCCAAACCCTCAACCCTACACCCTAAACGTTGAGGTCCCCGAGCTTCGTGGAGCGTCTCATTGAGGCGAAGGCGAACGTCAACGCCGAGGTAAGGGCCGTATTAGGGTTTAGGTTTAGGGGTTTAGGGGATTTAGGGCATTTAGGGGTTTTGGGGTTTTGGGTTTAGGGTTTTAGGGTTTTGGGTTTAGGGCATTTAGGGGTTTTCGGGTTTCGGATATAGGGGATTTAGGGGATTTAGGGGTTTTGGATAGGGTTTAGGGTTTTAGGGTTTTGGGTTTAGGGGATTTGGGTTTAGGGTTTAGGGGATTTAGGGGATTTAGGGTTTAGAGTTTTAGGGCTTTAGGGTTAGGGGTTTAAGGGTTTGGGTTTAG